>JANZLQ010000008.1:6705068-6726691 GCA_026212715.1 Elanus axillaris | reverse complement strand
ACGGGCGCCCCCCCCCCCCCCCGCCCCCCCCAACCGCGTGCGGTAACCACTGGCGACCAAAACACACCCCCGGGCTTATTTCAGCGATGCTCGTACTTCGCGGCGTTCTGCCTTTCTCTAGGAATCTGCTTTCAAGAGGCTTTGCACGAAGTGGTGGAAACCGGCTTTATCGGAGTTTAGCTACTTATCTGGATTTTTGTTAACCCACTCCTGTGATCTCCGCGTAGTTGTGCGAGTGTGTTAATTGTTCTGATAATGTGTTGTTATCGATACAATAACAATACAATCGTGTATAATGTGATTTCCTTGCCTTTGACCTGTCAATTCCTGACGCATGCAAATTCAAGGGCGCAATCTTTCCTTCTGCTATCGGGGGGGGGGAAAGAAAAAAAACAACAAACCAAACCCGAACCCGAGCAGATGCATGATCAGACGGAGGCTAAACAAGAATTTCCAGAACGCGGTGCTGTGTTCCACCAAGCGAGATCAAAGCGCTTTAAAAAAATATTAAAGCGGGGGGCGGAGGGGGGGGGTCGACTATCTTCTCGGTGGCCATATCTTAATTCTGCCAGGTTGCTTACCCCTGCTGTAAGCGGTTACGTCCCACTCCAAATACTGTCCGGTTTCTCGATTTCTGACCGAACATCACCTCATCTCTGGGACACGCAGCTTTGAGCTGCTGCTCATCTTTATAAAGCCGAGCTTAAAGTGAGTTTCGAGGAAGCAAACTCCTTTCCTCCTCATTTTTCTTGGAGCCTAATAATCAGGTGGCGAGTCCTAGAGATAAAAAAAAATAGGCGAAGAATAGGGGTTAGCCCGATAGCGATCACCGTGCCGAAAAGCTGGCTCCCGGGCTCAGCAGCCCCATCGCTGCCCGGCATTTCCAGAGCCACGTCGCTTTTTTTCGGGGCTTCGCTTCGTCCGCTGGAGCCTTTCCACGCAGGGAGCCTTTCCACGCAGGGAGTCGGGAAGCAGACGTTCTTCCCTGCGCAGGGAAGCAGCCACCCGTTCCGCAGCGCTTTCAGCCGTCCAAGGCCGGCGGGCGAAGTTAGTTGCTGGTGTCTTAACCACGCTAACTAGTTAGCAGGTTAACTTTTTCTGCCTGGATGGAGTTCGGCAGGTTTGTGAGCTCTGCCAAGTCCTCTCCCTCTTGCGAAGCCGAATGCACCTGTAGCGGGCGAGGGAGTTTTACCCCCCGAGCTCTTTATTGTGCATAATACGCTAAATTCATTCCTTCGCTTTTACAGAGCGCTTCCAAACGCTCGGTATTATTATTTTTCAATAACATGCGCTTATTATTAGAGCAGCTGGTAGCCCAAGCTCTAGTGAAGTGCCTGGCAAAGGTTTCTATCATAAACCACTGGTTTCTAAGTTTATAGTTTCTAATTTGGCTGTGAAAGTGTGATTCTGGATGGAACTTGGCACTCCAGCGCTCAGCTGGAGAGTAAACTTTTTATAATGAAAACATTGGTTTATTGGGTTTGCTATTTTAAGTTAAAAGGGAATTAACAAAGTTTTTTACCCGTTTGGGAAGCGTAGAGAAGTCCTGTACTTTTCTGAAAACTGAATGTTAAGATTTCGGGAAGGGTAGAGTAAGTTCTGCTTTTTCTGTGGTTTAATGATGGTAAAAGCAAAACCCAGTCTTTGTCTCTCTCTGTGCGTTAGGACACCGGCGTTGCTCTCGCAGGAACACCAGACCTAGCTCTCGCACAGCCATCAGTGGCAGTTCCGAGCACAGTTCCGAGGGTGGTGACGGGGTCCTTACTACTTTTAGCCGTAAAGAAAAGGTTAGAATGCAACCTATTCTGATTTGCTAAGAGGCTAGAAAAAAACTTTATCTAATCTGCACGCGCTGCATTTGTAATCCAAGCTATTTTCACGTAGTTTAATGACTCAATTTTTTGCTGCTTTTTAATCCTGTTAGCCTTGCAGTGGTTATGCAGCCTGGGAAGAGCGATCAGAACAGCAAGACAAGAAAGTCCTAGAACAACAGAAAGAAAAAGAAGGAGTTGGGTGGTTACATGCCAGTCCCTGACTGCCAGATGACTAGTCCCTGTCTGGGGATGTGAAGGCGAGAATTAGTCTCGCTGCAGAGTTCCTGGGCAGGTTTGGCTGTTCCAGAAAGGGCAGCAAAATACCTCTGGAGCACAGGGAGCTACGGAAAGCTCAGCGAGTAATGCAGATGCATCAGCTTCCCCTCCCTCGCAGGGTGAAATCAGAGCTGCTATAGATGGAGGCTGCTGGCTGTCCAGGCTCCAAGTTTTCCTGTTTGAGCAACCTCCTGTAGCTTTCCTTCAGAGGAGCTGAGCGGTGCCCGTGGTTCCTTTTTCCGAAGAAATGGACCTGAACGTGGCGGTGTCACAGCCTTGTGCGGACTGCATGGTGTGGTTTTATAGTTCCCTGATAGGAAAGGCGAGCCTTGCTTTTTGGTGTCTTCTACCACAGGCTTCTTTATATTCCCAAGCTCTTAAAAGGTCCGCCAGTCCCCGGACAAAGGTCAGGAGGCCGTAACTGAGGTCCCCACCATCTAGGCTGCTCTTGCTCGCCGGCATTCCGACCCGTTCCTTCACCTTTCCTGTTGTCCAGCGGACGGCCACAGGGCGAGGGCTGGGGGCTCTCGAATCTGGTGGGCAGGAGACTGTTCTGCGAAGGCACCCTCACTGTGGAAAGGTAAATTAGATCCGCTGTTCCTGGAGTAGCCCGTGAAGCTTTTTAACCAGGAGATCTTTTCAGAGGGAGAGGGATCTCTGACGGTTTTTACGTTTAAGCGCACTTGAAGCTTTACGCTGGCAACGATCATCTTGTTTCACTTCTTAGGGCTGTCCAGCAGGCAGAGAGGGTTTTTTGCTGGAATAAATACATTTTAATGACCAGTCTAGTTTTCTTCAGGGATGATTCATAACCGTGAACCACACAAGGTTGTGACGCTGGTCACGGGTGCTAGGCAGGTCCCCAAAAATCCATGCAATTTCGAAGACAAGGTCTTCGATGTCACCGGATGAGATTGTGGTTTGGAAACCTTTGGCAGGCACTTCAGGATTTGTAAGTGCAGACGAGGAGGCTAAAAAGAAGACCAGAGTTCGGGCCATTTCCTTCTGAAGAAAAGCTAAGCGTCAGTCTTTGCTGTTTGCCTTCTGATTGTAATGACTTTTTAACTGACCACAAACAAACAGGGAACGGAGGCCCCGTAATGGAAAGAATTTATGTCTCCTGCTGGACATAAATTCATGGCCTTTGCTTCTTTATGGACAGTCTCTTGTTTATCTGTTTGTAAGAGCGGGCAATCCCTGGGCTCTGTTTGGTTAGGAGGAATCAAAATGTCAGTTCTTCAACACCAAGTCACTCGGGAAAGTTCAAAGTTAATGGTCACGAGCCGGTTCTAGCGATCAGACGAGTCAAACACAGAGAGTGCCGACCCCTACACACCACACCTACGTTAGTAGCTGCACCCGCATTTTAGCTCAGATCAACGGGGCTGCGGCTTTCCAAGCAAATCTCTTCGCCGTGCTCACTCACCACGCTTTGGTGTCCATCGAGGAGCACTTTCAGATGAGACTAAACTGGAAGATGCCCTTCAACTGCCAATGGCAGTCTGGTCTGCGAAGAGTCTAGCTCAACCTAGACCAGCTAGACCCCGAAAGCATAAAACGGACGACGTTTAGTGTTCTTGATTCAGACAGCAATGCCACTTTTTGCATCCACTTATTTTAGGTGCTACCTGAGGGTAGAAAAGGCACTTCTGCCTCTGCCCGAGTCTTCTGCTGGGAAGGAGTCCCTCCACTTTGCGGGTGCTCTCTGACTATAGGCACAGGTCGTCAAAACCCACGGACTGGGCAGTTCATGGGTGCCTGGCCCCCACCCTTACCACGCCTTTGGGGACTCTGCGAGGCCTCGCATCTCCCTCACGATAGACTTCTCACCCTCCACAGCAGGATATATAATGGCTTCCCTTGGCGTGGACATTGAATAGAAACTATTCTCATTTTCTGAAGTCGCTCGAATAGTTAAATCTCCCTGTGATAAACATCGGCTAGATTTTTTCTTTTCCCCACTTAAGTGTCTAGTTTCGATAATAGTAATTGCTAGACAATTTTTTTCCTATCTGAAGTTGGATTTTCTCTCTTTTTAAAAAGTAATCCATTAGTTTGAATAACTTGTCTCTATGAGTGCTTGACAGGCGCTGTATGATGCGTATAATCATCTCGTAATAAGCAGACTACTACTACTACTACTACTACTACTAGTAGTACTACTGCTGGCTATGAAACACCAAGATCTTGTACTTCTTCAGCATCATAAAGGCTTCTGTTGGAGGGTATCGTCCAGTACTGGGCTTCAAGAAAGATGTGGAGTCATTGGACAGAACGCAGCAAGGCTGATCAGAGGTCTGAAAAATGTCATTTACAAGAAAAGATTGAACGCGGTGTCGTTACTTCATCTGCAGAGGAGAAGATTTAGGAGACAAACTGATCTTTAAGAGTTTAAAAGGTAAATGCAAAGATGAGGGGATTAAATTGCGTTTGTGGGGATAGACAAGGGGCAACGAGCTTAAGATGTGAATTCAAGTTAAATGCTGGAAAAAGCAAGCTGCAAGTAGTGAGGATCGGTATGCAGAGCCTCCCCTTGCCTGGGGAGGCTGTGGGAACGCTGAGGGATGTCAAGACCAGATGAGCGGCAAAGCCCTAGAACGGGAATTTTCTTCCGCCTGGCTTCGTATGGCTCTACGACACAGGAATAATCACTTTAAGTGAGTTCTTTCCGCGACCCTCTTTGCTCCCCAGAGCCCAGGCGTCCTCCCGGCTCACCGCCCGCGTCTCCGCTCCTCCTCTCCTACCCACGCGCACGACGGCCGGCCCCCCGCCCCGCCGCCGAAATCCTCCCCTGTGAGCGTGTCTTCCATCGACCTGCTAGAGGAATAGTCTTTCCTTCCCACCTGGTTTAGTGGGCACTGGCCTCCTCTGTCTTCTTTGCACCATCTTATCACTGCCTGTGAGAAGTCTTGTTCCTGACATGGCTTCGTTATTTTTCTTTTTCACTTTATCGCCTTTCTGCTTGGTTTCAAATCTCTGCCGAAGACACATTTTCTGCGTCATTTCTACCTGAGTTTCTCTTCCAGCTGCATTCCCTAGATCTAGAATGAAAATGTTTGATTTTATAAATTGTTCTATTACCATTCATATGCAAGTTTCGATGTAAGTTATTTGAATTGCTTTCTGCTATTCTGCGTGAAAAAAGGAAGGGACATCACTGTTCAAGAGCATTGGTAAAAAATTGTCAACGATGTACCATATCAGTGACAAATTTGGTCCTCGGTGTATCAGATCTGTTTAGGGTATCTTCGCCTGTAGTATGCGGGGAAGTTTGTAACTTTTTACAGACATTTTATTTTCTTCCATAATATTCTCCTCTGTGAGGATGCTTAGTAGCAGTGACGTAAAAGATGTAGGCTTTTTTTTGCTAGTGTTTCATGTTGAAAATCTGACTTTTCTTACTGATTCTATAGAGAGAAGAAGCTATCAGAACATACATAAGCAATAGATCTATAAAAGAGCAAGGAGTTTTGCAGCGTTCTTGGAGATACCTTTTCATTTCAGTGGGAATAATACAATAAAGATTTCCAGAAGGAGTTCTTCGGGTTTTCAGTTCTCTCGTGTCGTCTTTTTCTTACATTTTATCAGATATTGTTTATAGAGTATGAAGAAGGTCATGCCAAAAATACTCATTTGCCCAGAAAGTAAATAATTCAGACATGGGTCTTCTGAAAGACCTAAAAAAAATTAAGTACAGATCTTTCAAAGTACGAGGGTGCCTAATTTCCATTGATTTGAATTCCCTCAAGGAGATTCAATGGGATCTTATGCCCTAAATTCCTTGAAAATCTGTACACTCTGAATGGAATCAGCCCAAAGCACATTTATGCTTTATGATAGAAACAGATTGCTGTATTGTTTCTTGTTCACCCCCTCCAGTTTTTTTAACGCTTCAACTGTTTTCCAAGTAGGATGGTTAAACAATGGTTATAACAAAGACTATATAAAGTTCATTTTTTTTTTCCCCTTGGATTTATCGGGGTCTTTACTCCATTTTGCAAACGGAGCCCTGTCCTGCTGGGCTAGGAGTTACCTGAGCAAGTTTCCCTGAGGTAAGCTGGTGTGTGAACGTGCGCCCACGTAGCTCCTCAACGGTAAGTGCCTATGCGTGTGGTAAACGAAGGACAATAACTGGAAATTATCCTTCCCAGGAAAAAAGCACACCCCGCCGACACACGCTGTAAATTAGGAATATGGGATGATTGACAGTTACGGTGGTGTAGATGATGTACTTTGAATTTACGGTCTAGCTTAATTCACAGGGACTTGCTCTCGTGCACGTAGCCTTTGTGTAACAGAAAGCAGCCGGAGATGATGCTAAAATGAAAATTTGTGGATGGCCAAGCCACGGTCTTTTGCTGAATTGTCAGGAGTGCTGTATCTTTTTTTTTTTTTGCAACACACAGAAAGACAAGAAGCACATCTTAGCCACAAGATCTACTACCTCTGCTTTTCACCTAAAAACCTTTTTTTTGTAAAGTGCGTGTTAAGTGCCTGCTAAAATGAAGGGAAATGTTCCTTTTGCCTCATGGAAAATGTGAAACTGGTGTCCTTTTCTTCTCCTGGTCATTACGTGGACAGGTAAAGCGTAAAGCACCTTCACAGAATCCCCATCAGCATGAATGTTGGGATTTTCTGGAATAGGATTATTACCACTCCGCCTCCTCCGGTTTTATGTGTGTGATAGGAAGATAGAAAATAAAACACACTTTACTTGTTTGCTGTAAAAACCCCAGTGATCTTGGACATAGCAAATACAGAAAGCGCGCTCTGTTCTCTAAAGACCTCACGCGAAGCCCGCTGAAATACATGGGCTCTCCCAAGCTGCCTCCCAGGTTCACCGGAGGCAGGCAGTAAATGAAATCGGCCCGACCAACTCTTTCATGACTTCACTGTTGAGTTCGGGTCTTCCTAGGTAAAAGGCCAGTTCATGAAACCGATGCGTAGCCAGTCACCTATCCTGGGCTTATCTCTCTCCTTGTTTAATGGCGTGACTGGTTATCTTCGAGATAAGGAGTCTGTTCAACTTTCAGTTCCTACCATTGCTGGAAAGACTGAAAGTGCATAATCCTTTTCCTTCAGAAGAACAGGTCCCTTTCGGTAGCGTGATCCCTTCAAACACAGCTATCCTTGTGGATGTTTTGATTTTCTTAGCGGCAGAGAGGAGTTTAACAGGAGAGTTTTACCTCAAAGTGTAGATGCAATTAGTTTATTTTGGCTCACAGCACAGAGAGTTTAAGACAAAACAATAAATTAAAACCGGCAGGATTCCTTCAGGCACTCTGACGTTTTTCTTCTTTTTTTTTTCCCCCTTTTTCTTTTTGTGTTTAACAGGAGGTGGCGGTTGTAACATTTGCAAAATAATAAGTACAATAAGTTGACATTGTGATATGATTACTTATATAAGTGCTTAGACACACAAATACCTGAACACTAATGTCATTATTGAGAGTCATGGCGGTTATTCCAGCCAAGTTAATAAAAGATCATTACTATAACTATCTACACAGGACTGAACACGATGGGGAATCCAGGATATGGGAAGTCTAACAATACAAAACGCACCAAAACTTTATTCTTAGTGTATTTGTGTGCGTGTGATTATTCTAACAAGAAATCAGAAATAATTCAGTGGGTACTTGATCTGTAGGGGTATTTAGAGGTAAAATTATACAAGAAAATGTTTTTATTTTCTCTGTATCCCCCCCCCCCCCTTTTCTCTGTTGAGGAGGCTGAGCACAGTTAATTTAAGCATGATCTTTCTGTAGTTTACATGCTCCTGGATCTTAACATAGGGATGTAAATAGCTGGGTGTGAACTTGCCGGGTATTATATTCAGCTGACACAAACAACCCAACCAGATAGTTCTGCGTAGATAACAAACTCATTCCTGCATTGGTCGGGAATCGGGGCTCAGGTGATTGTTGTTCTTTAATGATTATTTATTTAAATTGGTCTAATTCAAATACAGAGCCAGTCCCAGGCTATGGCTGGCTGGGCAAACTTCTCAGGTTGGACAAAACATCGGGGCAGGAATTTGTTCTCACCTCGCACCCCCCAGCCAGGACTTTTCCACGGTGCTCTGCTATCGCTCTTCCTTTTCATCCAGAAAAAGCCTGCAAAAACAAGCCTTGCTGAGTTATGCAACGACCAACAAATCTCAGTTCTGGCAGGTAGGAGGGGAGGTAAATAACAAAGTGAATTTCAAAGCGGTATCAGCGGGGATGCCTCGCTGAATGGGCCTGCCTCCAACCTACCCATAGGAGTTTTCGACAGTATCTTCTCCGGGCTCTGTGGTACAAAGAGAGCAGCTGTTCCTGAGTTAACACGGAACAGTTGCATCCAACACACCCGCTAAAAGGAGTATTTCCTACTGAAGCCTAGAGCTGAGTCCGATACTGGTTTGAACATACGCGAGCCCCTCATTGAGCAGGAGAGCCGCGCTCCGCGCCGGTGGGGTTTCTGATGGAATGCAACGTATGAGACGCACTGCAATGCCACCCAATGTCACTGCAAGCGTTTCCAACCTCCGTCCAAAAGGAAGACCGGAGCCTAGATAGAGCAGCACTGAGATTGAAACCGGAAGCCCCTTCTTCGAAAAACCGTCGTCGCCAGAAAAGGATCTAATATATCCCTGAAGGATGCCCACACTATAGTTTGAGGACATACGCGCGTTCCCAGAGCCTTCCTTCCAGAACTTATCTCCTCCTGCTCTGCACCAGCACTGAGAGCTGTGGTCAGATCAGCTGGCTGACCCAGCTAAAAACCAGCCATCCCCAAAAGAAATAAAACACGCTCGTTTTCACCAGTCACATAAAGAGTCATTTGGCAGCTAGTGCTGGTGAATGAGGGGGCAGTGGAAAGATGAAGGCAAAGAGAAAGGTGGAACCTTCCGTTTAAGCAGCAGCACAGTCTGAGATCAGCATAACCCACTCGTGAAACCTCATCCTATGTGCCGGTTACTGAAATCCACACAAGGCAGGCACCACATTTGCCCTCTTAGACTGCTGGGCTGCAGTCAAAGTTATCACCAAGTTAAATTCTCCCTTGGGATGGAAACGCCACCAGCTCACAAAGCTGCTCGCCATCCTCAGCCGTCCTGCTGGTCACCATTTCACAGCTGCCGTGGTGGGAGCAATTAAACCTTTCTTTTTTCGCTCTGCAGCCAACCCATAGTATTCCAAGATCAGGTGGATTTGGCATAGGTCTGCCTTCCCTGGCAGTTTGTTCGTATGCTATGTTTACTTATGACAACGAAGCGTTGGAGAAAGGTGTTCGAAGCTGCTTTATCAGTGACTATCAATGTGTAAGGCCATTCCGGAGCAGCCCGTAACAGGCTTTCTCAGCCAGTGGGATCTGGCCTGGAGCATCAACAAGGCACGAATGGAGCCTGAAGCTTGCCTTTGACCTCTGGAAAAGAAGAAGGAAAACCCACGGATGAGTTCTATGTCCACCCCAGCCCTGCCGAAGAGCATCTCTCGCCCGGCAGGCTGGTGGCCCTGTAGTAGTCCCGCTAGCCAGCAGGGGCAGTGGTGGCCCAGGTAGAAGGTCCACGGAGGCTCATGTCCCTCGCTCCACCCGCTCTCGCTCTGCTACCTTGGAGGTCTCTGGTGACCGGTTGGTTTTGAGACTAGATATGCAGGAACAGATGGGAGCGAGCGGGGTGAAGCTCTCCTAAATGTCATTCCTCGCCTCCCTCACATACAGATCTCCAAAGCTCCAGGCTCCCGGTCCCGCTGTAGTCACACCCAAACTTGTGATACTCAGCTTCCCACACCTCTCTCCCCGTGAGCTCCTCGGGCTCTTCAAAATCCTCTGATCCACCAGCGCTTCCAAGCTCCTGGCTCCTCCTGACCCTCCCAGATGCCTTTCCAGAATTAGAGAAACCCAGCAGAGAGGAACACACTCGTCCACAGCATTTAAACCTGTTGCAGGAAAACTGGTAGAGCTTCATATATCTTAATGATTGAGTGTTTTGTTAATAGCCTACGTGTCCAAAGATTGGACCAGATCCCCACTGAGCTGGCAAATTTCTGTGGAGAAATCCCTGGCACCACATTTGTTTATCTTAGTCGACAATTTGTCTCATTGTCTCTAACATTGATGAAACCACAAGTAGTGCTCCAAGATCCTTTGCCTCGATAAAAATGACAACAAATTTAAGCAGCACAGATATGTAAGCTGTATTGCAATCTTCATCAGCGGCACTCAAAACCGAACTGGAACCATTAGCTTTCAAGGACAGACTATTAAAATGGGTTTTCCACCTCAACAAGATAAACCTGTCCATAATACATATTTGTGCCCGTGAAGAAACCACTTTGATCTTGAAAGTTTGAAACCTTTCAACAAATTAGGAGAAAAGAAAAAAAAAATTGCCCTGTCTTCGTACAGGACAAGAAGATAGTGCAGTAAAGAAACAAGGTTGAAGTTCCTAAAACTTGCAGGCAGGTGCTTCTACTTAGAAGTGAAATGACTTGATTTCACTGCTGCTCAACCCTTCAACTCCAGGGTGAAACTCTACAGGACTTGCTTCCAGAAACGGAAGGAAGGCATCCACACGAGGGTTTAATGAACTGTAGTTTACGTGCATTAATCTCACGGCCTCAGATCATTCAAGATGCTTTTCTCAACTGTCCCCAGGGAGGCAAAGCACCCGTATTTAATCTCGATTAAAGTTATAGTTGCCCTTCCTAGCTCTTCCAGGCGTGGCTCGGTGCGTTCGTTGTGCCTGTTTCTTGCGACGGCCAGTGGTTGAGGACTCCATCAGCTGCTCCAGAGCACGTTTCTCTGTCAGGTAGCATTTCTGTCTCCAAAGCTACGGCAGTTTGCAGACGATGGTCTTTATTTATGTTGAATAATGTTTAGTTCTTCAAACTAATTGTCGTATACTATGTCAATTATGTAAAAATACTCGTTCTACATCTCTGACGGCACTCATGTGTCTCTCACATCTCAGACTATACCCTATCCTGAGTTACATTCCTTGTGTTGTGGGTTGGGTGAAATGTCATTGAAACTATGGGCGTAACCACTGCCTTCTTTTAACGCAGCTGTAAGAAACAGTTAAGCTGCTTTATGAAATAATAGCGACCTCCGCCCCAAACAAAAGCCTGTGTTACTGTTCAAAACCACAGCACGTCCATAGGCTGCGCAGGCTGAGTGGTGTAGGAGAGGGGTTTGGCCGACTATTGTTTTTAATGGAGCAGGATGTGTACGCACGTCTCCGTGTGTGTGTGTGTGTAAGAGGGAAAGAAAAGCCACACAAGAATAAATACGGAGAAATGAGAGAGAGCCTGAACAAAATGCAAGGACTGTGGCCATCAGAAAAAACCTAGAAGGGAAGTCTTTGAGCTGAATACTTGAATCTTCCCATGCTCAGGGAACTGGGACTTCATAAAGTCTTTGTAAATAGATTTTATCAGTGAGATCTGATTCCATTCGAAATTTCTCTTCCTAAAGGAAAAAAAAAAAAAACTCACAAGACCCTGAACTTCAATTAAGTGTTCAGGACAAAAGGTATGAGACAAATCCCTACTGACCTGAAATCAGGAGAATTGCACAAGATGTAAGCCAGGCTGGAATTTGCCTCCCATGTTCAATATTCATTTCTCCCCGCCTCTAACATGAACACATAAACATACGGAGGAAAAAAGAAAGGGATAAGGAGGAGGGAGAAGGGAGGGTGGAAAGAGAGCATATGAACCTGACCATTTCTCTTTATGTGCTCAGTACAAAATGATAATTAAATAATGCTCGTTTCTTGACATAGTGATTAGATTTTTCCTTTTTTAAAACGAAAATGAAATAACAGTGATAAACAATAATTCAATGTTTTTGATTTGACATAGGTTGTATAGTTCTGGCTATACGTATGCTTGTGCTATTCATAAGCCAGTTTAGCTTTGCACTTGTGTTGCGGAAGGATTGAATTGTAGCTTTGCAGTAGATTAGATTTCTTTGTACTTTTCTATTTATATATATCTGGTTGCTCTCTTATGCATTTTCTTTGTACTATCTCATAAACTGTTTGGGAAATATCTCCTTTTCTATTGTGTGCGTAAGTGCCCGCCACAGTATGGATTTAAAAGCAAAATTAAATACCCAATATCCCAGGCTTAGAAAAATCGCTGGTGCTCTGTTGCTGCATTGTAATTCTGTCTACAGTTCTACCTACCTACATTCAGCTTATACAGAAAATGCAATTAGAGACATGGATTGTTGAGAAATGGGAATTATTTTCCATGGATGACAGTGACTAAACTTTGCCCATTTCTGGCCCCGTATGCCGTACTTGAGCTTTGCTGAGGCGGGCTTTTGATGACGCTCTTATGTTCTTAATACAATATGCTGTGTAATAGCTAAGTATGTTCTCAGCTCAGTTGGCATCTTTCTTTGCTTTGGGGCTCTGTGCCTTTGTGTCCTAAAATTATAGATGTATAATCCTTACGTTTGCTCTGTGACTTGAAACAACTAACACGCTATTATTTTCTGAGAGAGACCTAATAATGAGGGAAAACATTGAGTATTTTACTAAGCAATAGAACGTTCTTCAAGTGATAATGCATCTCAGCAGAAAGCAGATTCTAATACCGGTCTTTTCTTACACCGTAGCTGTGGAATTTGGTATTCGTGAAAGTAGGACTCACAAAATGGACTAAATCCAAGTACAGTGTGGGCAGGTGCTGTGCAGGCTTTCCCTCCCAGCTTCTCCCAGGCCCCCTTCATCTCCGTTTGTTGCTGTTTTTTACACTGTATCTCCTTATGGCAGAAATGCGGTGCCTTTATTGTGTGGACAAACATTTCCCGAGTTCTGAGATGAAACCTCCACATTTTTTTCCTTGCGCAGGGTTTGCACTGGGGTTTTGTGCTTTGATACAGCCTCCCACCCCGTGAGACCAGAGGGTGAGGAAGCAAAGCATCACGCCTTGGTGCCTCTTCTTGCTCCCCGCTGCACCCAGAAAACGTACACAGTATGCAGCCAGACAGAGCCCATTTCTACAGAATCTGGCAAAAGACATTTGTTAATAGCGATAGCCTTCAAAGAAAGGCTGAACAGGGACGTAGCTGGCATTCTTAGCCTATCTTGGGGTCCTCAGTTAAATGAGGATGGCCTTTTACAGTCATCTAACCGTAAATTAAATACGAATCCCACGATCTCTGAATTCATCTGCCCGAACTGTGTTCCTCCAAATAGCCTTTAAAACTAATTTTGCACATTTTGTATGTATTTATATATTTATAATAAAAATGTAAATGAAAGAATCAAAACCTGGTAGCTTTACCTCATCATACTTCACTTGAAGCATACAGGCAGAGAGTAAACATTGGAAAAAAAAAAAAAAGTATTAGTAGCTCTAGGAGGCATAGAGTGTTTAATATCCAGATTAAATATTGGTGGAGCTTGAGCTCCTTTTCTGTCAGTCTATCACCTGCTGTTGTAAAAGACTCCTGTCACATATCTCCTGACCAATTATGTCTGCAGTAGCTTGGGAAGAATCCTCTATCCGGCTGCTCACGGTGCTGTGGGCTATGAACGGGAGACTGCCCTGAATTATTCTCAGGGTAAACCCTTTATGGGTTTTAGAAACAATTAACTTATCTATTTTCTACTAGTCCGAAAGCTTTATGGGTAGCACAAATGTAAATTTATTTTAACCTCAAATCCAATGTATAATTTTTGTGGAACTGGAAGTAGGGAACCAGTGTGATTGGAAGATACATTTCAATTAATTCTTCCTCCGACGCTTTATCTCCTCGGCATCAGAACCTTTTATAGTGTTAAAATTAACAATTATGCAGCTGATGGCTGGCTGAAACCACAGGGGATCTGGAAAGGGCCTCAGATAACACAACATGTATAAATCATTCAGGAGAACAATTCATGAAAGAAAAGTTATCTGTGTTTTGGATGACATTGGAAGAACTAAATAGGAGTCAATTTGAGGAAGGGACATTTTGCTCCATTGTCCAGCCTGGCTGTTTCTTTTTTTTCTTTTTTTTTTTTTTTTATTGTGTTGTAATATACATTTTCAAAATTAATTAACCATTAACAGCAAGATAAATGTTTCTTCTTCTGTTAGGGAAATGCTGGCCTCGGCGGTGAAAGATTATTTCACATGAGCAGCACTCTTCAAGAAAGCTGTTGCCAGATAAGGTGGCGACTGTACTTTGAAGAGGAACAATGAGAAGTGACAGACAAGACCGTGTTTACCAAACTGAATAGAGGACTTGCAGGTTTCCACTCACCGCTCGGTTACCTAAGCCCAGGGAATCAAGGCTGGAGTGCTGTTTCACCAGCCCGGATCAGTAACAAAGTGGTAACTACTTCAGAATATAATAACACGCCGTGAAATCTTACTCCGGGTGGTAACGAATAGCACTTTTTAAATTTCATTTTTACGAAACGTTTAAAAAAATACATTGTGGGAACCGCTCGTGTGTTTATGTGGTTGGCAGCTGCAGAGTATTTTTGTCCCGTGCCCTTTTTTCAACATTCCGACTTTTGATTACAGGTCGGGGTGTGAATGCAGCATGACTCGAATGTGAAATCCTTCTGCTTCAACGGGGCCAGAAATGTAGAAATAGGAAGAGGATGTTCTTGTTCTGCAACTTAGAGAAGATCTAAAATTGGCAGCCGCGCTGCGCACAGAATGGCATGGGACTCGTGTGTGCGCAGTGCTCCGAACCGCGGCCCCAAAAGAAAGGAACTCCCGGAGCGCCGTACCAACCCACCTCGTCCGGAAAAGGCTACTGGAAACAGGAATCTTCTCCCATTTTTGCCTCTAACGCTGCAGAGCCGGCAGAGTCGGTACCTCGAGCGTAGGGTAGGACAAGCCGCCCTCACCGTGTTGCTTGTGAGCTTTGCTTGACAAAGCGCTCGGTTTTTATGACTTTTATGCTTCTGTGCAAACATGCATGATGCTACAGTCCCGAACCCAAACATTTCTAGAGGGGAGGTCCAGAACAATCCTGGTGTCTGCTTACAGCCGCGGCAGTTACGCCGGAGACGTGAACAGTGTGGATCAGCACTGCCAGGTGAGCGTCTGAACAAGTTCAGCCGGAAAGAGGGATAGCAGCAGAACATGCATGCTTTATACGTATAATGGGATTGTTTCTTCGTTCTGCCACAGCTGTATCAAGCCATTGAAGTGGATTTGTGTTAGAGAACAACATTTTAACAGAATTGGTGACGCGCATGAATGCACATACGCGCCACACAAACATGCCAACTGTATTTACACATGTAAATGCATATATGGAATGTAAATACTACATAAAAAGGGCTATGAGATGCAATATTTATTTTTACATACAATATATATATGGAATTGGGAGTGTGAGTTTTCAGTCTGTGCATAATCAGCCGCAATTTATCTATTAAAATTTTTCGTAATGCATATGATTTTCATTTTTCTCATCTGCAGTTATTTTTACACTTGAGCTCTTTACACCTTCAGGTTCTAGCAACAACATTATTTGGGCGAGGGTACACAACAAATTTCTCATTTTTGTTACACAGAAGTTCATATCCATGAACGTATTTTACTAGAACATATAAGCATCTTTTTCCCATTCAAATCCAAATCCGTCAAACGCAAACCTTATGAAACACAGGTGCAGAAAGTATTTGGTTCAAATCACACGTTTTTGTTAACCGACAGAAAAATATTTGCTAATACGTGGGGGGAGAATCCTTTGTGTTAATTTTGACATACAGGTAGCGACTGCAGAGTCAGTCATATTTTCTCTTAATGACAGGCAGTAGGTTAGATTAATCTAGAAGTGCTACAGAAGTAATACAGACCTTCATTTTGTATATTATCCAGAAGATCTTTAGAGAGGTATTGGGAAATGTACCTTATCAGTTATACCAAGTAGTGATATATTAATAGTGCCCAGAAGGGCACGCACACGCACACACACACACAAGTACGTGCAACATTTGGCAAAATCCCTTTGTCTCCTGATGGCCCACAAAAGTGGAAGGCTGAGATTCTTTGTTGTGTCTACCTGTGGAACAAAGAACGTGTGGATCAGGGAGTAGCTCACCAAGCTTTACCCCACCGAAAAATTTCTTTTGTGCTTGGGGAATTTCATCACTGTCTCTGATTTATTCTGCTCCGTTCAAGATATCTGGCTCCATTTTTTTCTTTTTACAAGCTTCAGGAAACTGAGTTCTGAAGGGGCATTTCTTGGTTTTGATTTACATCATTACTTTCATAAGTGGTGAAATTAGGTTCGCTTTTTTGTTGTTGTTCAGCAGTCCTGGAAAAGTCAACGTAGATCATGTAGAGATAAAGAAGTGTGGTTGGAAAGACGAGGGCACAGTGGCAGAAGAATTCTTGCTGAGGCATTCAAGCCAGTAACATCCCTTCCAACCCTGCCCTTTTCCTCTGCCAGGAGTCAGCGCGTGTGGGGCGGGGGTGGCTGAGATGAACACGTCGGCTTCTCACCTTTAGCAGTTTCAAGACTGATGTTTTAAGGTAAACTCTACCAGATGGATGTTCATCCTGCTACGTCAAACTGAAGTTGAATTCCTTTCAGTGTCTGCTCAGTAGATGGAAACCACAAGCAGAGGTACGGGCAAATTTCTGGCACCACAGCTAAATACCAGACAAGTTGTCCATCAGAGCCCTAAGGTTTCCCGAAATGCAATCCTTGCTCTAAGACTGTCCTCTCTTCAGCAAGACACACTCTCTGTTTAGTTTCCTCGCTATGAACTGTGATGATAAAGAGTATTCATTTAGTTCTGTAAGGGGTGATAAACAAACGTGGGCAAAAATCCAATTGCAACTTCATTTCACCCAGAATGCAGATTTAAGTCAGCTGACATTCTTTACAATATTACAGCTTTTTTTTCAGCAAATCTTCTTCAATTAGAAAAACCAAACACACTTGTTAAAAACGACTGTTTCATTTAGCATTTTCTAAAAAGATGTTTCCAAATCTGTACTTTATATTCTTAATGTAAATACAACCTGAAAATGGCACCAACCACTTTGCTATGAGTCAAAGGAACTTTTCTCCAGATTTTTCAGAACTGCCAGTGCAATGAAAAATCAGTTCTTCTCCCAGCTCTATTACATTAGTTTTTGTCACAGTTCATCTTTTAATTTGCGTACCCATCCACAGTCTGAAACCCTAAAAGATATTGGTGCTTTAAAAAAAACCTCAGAAAAAAACTTTACCCTCACAAAAACCTCAAATAACAAAGGTGGGAGAGGCAGAAGTTGGCTGTAGGGAGAGCAAAGACAGGGGCTGATAGGAGGAAAGGGGACCTTGTGTGAGAGTAATACCTCCACTGTTGCTGAAGTTGCAGAGTATTTTACGGGTAATCCACAGCTCATACACATGGTTAGTTGCTGTAAAGCGTTCGTAGGGCACTTCTCGGAAAACACAAAGTGCTGAGTATTGCTCTTCTGGATAACGACCGTTGTATGGAGCTCCACCAGGCCGGGTGGTTGCTTTGCGTGAGAGCGCGGAAGGAGCGAGCCGTGTCCTCGACCTCGAAAGCCGAAGACCCTAGAGCGCGGTGCTGGCTGGTGCTTACAAGCCACGTGCCAGAAAAGACTCCAGAAGGTAAAATGGGATGCGGGTAAAATGTAGGCTCCTGCTCATTCGATCTCTTGCTCGGGGCACTGAAACCCTTGCTCGCTCTCTTTGGACCCCCCTTGAGGCAGGATCTAGGAGGGTGAGCAAAAAGGGTGGGCAAAAAGGTGGCAGCACCTTCTTGGCGGGGAGCCTTGAGGCTGTGCCGGGAAGAATCCAGGATTCGCTGGGCTGGAAAGGGCGAAGAGCTGCACGTAGCACTATGCAAGTCAGTGGTCAGGACCTGAGCTTGGCTCTGGCAGAGGGAAAACAGTGATTTTAGTCCTTGCACCTTCCCACGTCATGTGTTTTATCCAGCGTATCTTTAATGTACAGTACACAAATGGCCATTGATAGGAACAAACCCCAAGGATCTCCCCTATCATTGCAGCCCTCATAAGGCTCATAACCATGAAGCCACAGAGTGATGCTGTATTCGGGGCTTCTCTACATGAATCTCGTAACGTTCTCAGTGCCGGTTGTTTTCTACACAGGAGGAGGAAGGTGTGAAACCAGCCCACAGTTTTTGCAAACTAGCAGAATAAACTGTATCTGTAGCAAGTATCTTTAGAAAGCAGAATACATATCCAGAGCACTCAGAGCGAGAGCTGTTAGTCTTCTTGCTAGTATTCCCACCCACGCCCATGACTCTTGTATTCCTGCTGGAAAGTGGCCCAGCTTCAAAAGGAAGGATCGCATTTAAATAATGCGGGGCACGTTACTCTAAATAGCACTGGAGTCAAACACGGTGTGCGTTACTGGGTAGCTGAACTTTCTGTATGTGTTTTCCTTTTGAATACAGTCCACAAAGAGATGGTGAGATTTAATTTAATCAATTAAAATAATTTCTTCCAGTGTTTTCAGACATCTGCCCCAAATCAGGAGACGCTCAAAGATGTTTCCTACAAATAGGTTTGATTTTGATGAGTTGGCATTTTCCAACAAAAGCAAGAAAAATCCCGACCACCTCTAATTCCCCATGAAATGGGGAGAATATTTCCTTTTTCTGCACATGTGAGGCTCTGTCCTCGTGATATTGCGATGACGTCGTGGTAGGCACAGACTGCCTCTGTCTCTGCATTGTCGCACAGAATGTGACACACAGCAGCTGGGTCACTAACCTGACGAAGGAAAAAGGAAAATGATAGGCGTGTATTAGTTGCGCAGTGTTTTAGCCGTAAAGCCCCATAAGAAGAAAAAGCATTTACACAATGTCTTATTAAAGAAAGTAGTGTTATAAATCATCCCATAAAGAGAAGAAAAACCTCCTAATTGCATGCTTTATCTTCAAAAGTGATGAATTTCAGAACAATCTGCATATCAGGTACCTTGTCTGTATTTTAGTGCTAAAAGGCTTCTGTTGACATATATCCAGCTTCTGTTGCCTCTCTTTGACACATCACATAGTTATTTTCTTTTTAATCTCTGAAGAGCAGAAATATTGTGAGCTCTTTGCTGGTGCCAGTATGGATAGAAGCCATCCCTAAAGAGACGTATATTGCAATTGGCAAGATATAAATCACATACTGTATAAATATAGAGGTGTTTGTGTGTCAGGATGTTGGCAAGTGGTTTATGGGAAAAACTACTCTGTTGGATGCTGAAAGCATCTTTCAGATCTGCCATTTACGACTCCTCTTTTCTTGCTGTTTTTGTGCCAGTCTTCAAATTGCCATTAGGGCTATATGTGATCGCCTGTCCAGATGTTGTACAGAAGTGCCTTGAGAGAGAAACGGGAGTTCTTGTCACGTTCCTAGTGAGAATGACACTGCTAGGAATTTGTTTCAGGGTTTGGGTTTTTGTTGTTGTTGGTTTTTTTTTTTTTTCCACAATCACTCTCTTCATTCACTGATGTTGGTACTTGTTTATTTGTACAGGAGCTTTGTTCCCTACTAACACTATCGCTTGAAACTGCCTCGCTGTCCCTTTGAAGCATAGTAGTCATCCCTTTCCAAACCTCAACTCCAGATTGCTGCTCCTTGGCCTGCTGCTTGTCATTTCCTTTTTCCCCGTTTCTTCTTTTTTTTTTTGCTTTGATGAACTTCCTTCAAGCCAGCTGCAAGTTCACAGGTCTCATAGCGTGACTTAGTGCAGCTACTTTGCTTTCAACCCTACGGCACGAGGATTGGTCTTGCTGTCCAATCCACACTGGTCCAATGGAAAGCTCTGGACAGCTTCAGCTTCTTCAAGTAACCTTCATCCTCCCTACCCGAGGGTGCAGTCAACGGAGACAGCCAGCAGGCACAGCAGTTTGGGCAGACACTTACACAGAAGAACGGGGGAAATGAGACCCAAAATGGTGCTCTGCAGTGGTGGTCCCCCAGGGAATGGTCCCCAGAACCTGCTGGAGCAGCTCCCCCGGCCCATCAGAGGCCTCAGCACGCACTGAGCTCCCGAAGGAGGATGCAGCTGGCTGGGGCTGCTGGGGTGCCTGGGACCCCTCGCTGAGGCTGGGATCCCTCCCTGCCCCTGGGGAGGTGGGAGCTGGTGGAGGGTCTGTGTGACCAAGTGAAGGAGCTGCAGGAGATCAGCAGCCTGGGCAGCATCAGAGATGAGGGAAGCGAGAAGGTCGCATGCTTCTTCTGGGAAATCAGTGTGACGGGGTGCCTCTCTCAAGTGCTTGGGCCGTATGGGGAACAAATAGGGGGAATTAGAGGTCTGTGTGCAGTGGCAGGGCTACGACCTCACTGGGGTCACGGAGAGACACAGTGGGATAGCTGACACGGCTGGAGTGAACAGATAATGGGCTCTTCGGGAAGGACAGGCCAAGAAGGCAAGGAGAAGGAGTTGCCCGTTATTTGAGAGAGCAACAGGAGTGCAAGAGCTTTGACTAGGGATGGATGGTGAGCCAGCTGGGAGCTTATCAGTCAGGATTAGAGGGCAGACCAAGATGAGTTTCACTGTGGTGGGTGTCTGCTACAGACCACCTGAACAGGAAGAAGAAGTAGATGAGGTGCCTTCTTCAGATAACTGGAAGAAGACCCACATTTCATAGAAGGACAAGATGGTTGAAGTTGGAAGGGACATCTGGAGGTCATCCAGTCCAACCCCCTTGCTTAAGTAGGGCCACTTAGAGCTGGTTGCCTTTGCAGGGCCATGTTCTTGAACCACCCCAATATCTGACATTCAGAGGGACCTTGACAAGGCTGGAGAAAAGGGCTGATGGGAACATCATGAAGTTCAACAAGGGGAGGTGCAAAGTCCTGCACCTGGGAAGGAGCAGCCCCATGCACCAGGGACAGGCTGGAAGATTGCTGGAAAGCAACTTTGCAGAAAAGGACCTGGAGGTCCTAGTGGACACTAAGTGGATCATCAACCAGCAAGGCACCCTTGAGGCAAAGAAGGCCTCCAGTATCTTCCACAGCATCCTAGCAGGAAAACATCGCCAGTAGGTTGACTGAAGTGATCCTTCCTCTGCTCAGCACTGGTGAGACACATCTGGAGTCCTGTGTCCAGTTCTGGGCTCTCCAGTACAAGAAAAACATGGGCGTACTGGAGAGAGTCCAGCAAAGGGCCACAAGGATGATGAAGGGACTGGAGCATCTTTCCTGTGAGGAAAAGCTGAGAGAGCTCCGTCTGTTTAGCTTGGAGAAGAGAAGGCTCAAGCAAATCTTACAAATGTAGGTAAATACCTGAAGGGAGGGTGCAAACAGGACGGAGCCAGGCTCTTCTCGGTGGTGCCCAGTTGTCGTGGTTTCATCCCAGCCAGCAACCAAGCACCACACAGCCGCTCACTCACTCCCCCACCTCAGTGGGATGGGGGAGAAAACGGGAGAGAAAAGGTAAAACTTGTGGGTTGAAATTAGAACAAATTAATAGGAGAGAAAGGAAGAAACTAATAATGATAATAACAATAATAAAATGACAATAATAATAATAATAATAAAAGAATTGGAATATACAAAGCAAGTGATGCACAATGCCATTGCTCACCACTGACCG
>JANZLQ010000008.1:6662438-6704882 GCA_026212715.1 Elanus axillaris | reverse complement strand
AACGTCCTCGGCTTTGGACTGAACGTGACTCAGCAGCGACTGGAAACATCCGTGTGGTGTCGACGTTCTTCCCATCCTGAACCCAAAACACAGCACCGTGCCAGCTACTAGGAAGAAAACAAACTATCCCAGCCGAAACCAGGACACCGGCGAGAGGACAAGAGGCAACGGGCACAAACTGCAACACAGGAAATGCCATTTAAATGTAAGAAAAAAGACTTTTGCGCTGTGACGGTGGTCAGACACTGGAACAGGTTTCTCAGAGAGGTTTACTCTCCAACTTTGGAGGTATTAAAAACCTGACTGAACAGGCTCCTGAGCAACCTGCTGTAAGTGACCCTGCTTAACTGGGGGAGTTGGACTGGACAGTCTCCAAAGGTGCCTTCCCACCTCAGCCGTGCTGTGATTCTCTCGTATGTACCTTCTTGCGCTTCTTAGTCCTCAGCATGGGATGAAAGACTGACCAGATAGAAAGGTAAAGAGACAAAATGGTGCCTTGATCAAGTTTGTGCCCTTGCAGAAAAGGAGTGTGTGTGTGTATATATATATAGTTTAGATTTTAAGCACATTACCTGGAGGAATCAAGAGAAAATTTGAAATAAATAGAGGAGATACCCTGGGGAAGCAATCTGTCTCATATATCTCAAGCAAGGGATGCCAGTAGCTTCGACTGAGTAGTTAAATATCCAGACAACATAGACTGTGCCGGCAAATCAATAACAGTTCTGCATTTGTTAAATAATTTCCTTTTTTTTTAAAGGCAATATTTTATGACTAGATCTTCATTACACGTAGGGTCAATGGACCCATTTCCCAGGACTCTGCTCACAGGTAGCTGGGAGTCCCTGACGAGGGAGGCGAAGGTTTCCAGGCTGAATCTGCAAGCTTTGGGAAGGAAAGGACTATGGGCACGGCAGGCTGGCATCCAGCTGCCAACCACTGCTGGGATCTGATAACTTGCAGATCCATAGGCAGCACCATAAGGACTAGATCAGCTTGAGGAGCAGCTCAAGGATTAGGGAGGATCAGGCAGTTTGTGTGTGTACGAATCTTGATGCAAGAGACAGTCTGGCCATATATATTTAAAATAATCACACTAAAGAGTAAAACATAAAGACTGTTGGAGGCTTTCTCATCATGTGTTATCTCAGATCAAATTTATGAGAGGATTGATTTATTGTGAAGCTACAACATACACAATAATTTACAACAGTAAAGTATTGAATAAGCACTACACTGTCACTTTTTTTCTATTATTTAAGTGTCTTGAAGAGTACCAAAATCAGTTATAATTCCTGCGAATGAATTTCTGTTATTAGTTATCTGACCTGGATATGAATCAGTAACCTAGAGCTGCAAAGCCATGCATGTAATTATACCACTTTCCCCACTTTAACTTGCTTTATGATGACCACTGTAACCAGCTGTGGTATGAAAAACTGCTTCCATACTGCATCTATAGGCTGTTCTAAAATCAGATCTAAAAAAATAATGACCTGTGCCATCTCCAGAGAAGAATTACTAATTAAATATATTCCTTTTAATATTTCATCTATTGTCCTCGAAAAGAAAATAATTGCAAGTCTTACATATTTTTTTTCCACATTATTGGAAGTTCATTATCTATTCCTTAAGAATAAAAATACAGTAGTACCTTGCGGAACTAAGTTGTCACGACAAAAATTTCTATCAGTCTAAATTATCTATGCAACAAAATGATAGAAACTAACACCTTTACAAGATATGAGGTAGGATGCAGTAAGAAAGCACTTCCACTTCCATGAAAAACAAAAGCTCTGTTAATAAGCTGCTGGCATCATGATGTCATTTGCTATAACCATTTCAGGGTTAATGGTGGTTTGCTATCATGAAGGATTTTGCAAATGTTAAAGTTATCAGTGTCCCCATATACGCCTTAGCTCAGCAAAGCAGTTAAGCATGTGCTTAAGTCTCGTTCTGTAATCTCTTTCTCTAACCATAAATCCTGCTTCATTGACTTCTGCACTTTTTATAGCTTGCTGAGGGAAATTCATGCTACCTGTTTGGCAACATAACAGTAGCATGACAGACCAGTGCATGCCTGCACCTTGTTTAGGATTTTATTGGAGAATACATCTGGAAATGGAAGGAAAATGTAATAACAGAGATAATCACTTCATTCTTCTCATTTCACTTAATGTAAAAACTTTTAACTCACAAATGGTGGGTTGCTAATGACAGTGTCTATTGAGACATTGATACTAATTCTTCAGTTATATTAATTATTATTTATTTTTTATTTATCAACCCTGCAGAATGCAGAAAGCTACATACGAGCCCTGGTCTAAAAGCCTTGTGGTCTGAAAGGCAGGGGCAGGAAAAGGTGGATGTCCTAAGGAACTTAAAGTTAGGGGACAAACAGAGTGAACAAGAAAAAAACCAAGCTGGTTTGGTGAGGACGGTTGTTTCATGTTTCTTCCCTCTTTTTGTGCGTATTAACCAGCCCAGTGGCTGTACATTTTTGTTCGTTTGTACCTTCCAGTCAATGGAATGACTGTCTTTGCTGAAAAACCATTTGAGTGCTCTGCAGCAAGTTCACCAAAGGGGCAAAGATTCTAAGCTTGGGCAGCTGATCCAGGCAATGTTAAAGCGAGAGAAAACAATCATCTTGCTTAGGTTTGCTATAGGAGAAGCAAGTACTACTTCTGAGCAATGGCTGAGCCAAAGAATCTGGCAGAGATCTGCTCCACTCAGTATCGGAGTTTTAGTTTGGTCAACATCACACGGTGTGAATTGCTGAAAAACAGAACAACCAGCTTCAACTACCTCCCGCTGTACCTTCCTGGAGATACAATTCCCTCATCTTCCTTGCCCAATTAAGCATAAGGCCATCAGAAATTAGCAATCAACATCAGAATCCAAAATACTTAGGACGAATCTATTAACTAGCTCATAACGTGAGTCTCTGCGACAACCTTGCAAGCGGTCTTCCTTGTGTTACTGGACAGGGGAAAGTTCTTTTGTCCCGAACTTCTTATGTTTCGGAATCAGAAATCTCAAGGAGGTGCAGCTGTTTCCAGTTTTGGACCTCTCTGGGCAAAATGGGCAATTCGGCACCCCACCATGTCCCTGCCTTCCATCAACGCTGACAGAGATACCTGTTTTGACCTCAGGGCTCAACATAAAGTGTTTGGGCATAAATAATTGCACTGTCGTTCTCTTGAAGAGTGCCAAGAGCTCTCATGACCATGAACTTGACTGACTCTGTTTTGCTCCATTTTTCTCCTTCTATATCCACAGTCAGACGTGTACCCGACTGTTGCTTTCTAACCATGCCCACGCTCTGGTTGTAAGTTTTCTACTGACTTCAGGTGTTCCCAGAAGACAGCCTTGGCTTTTCGTGGTGCTATCCAGGTGCCTAACAGTGCAAAATGCGGATCAGAGTATGATTCCATGAATTTCTTTCTTGAATGAGAGGTGCTATTTTTAGGTGTTTGTTAGGTTTGGGACAGGTGGGACTAGCAGTTGCATGTCTAAACCTGAACTTGCCTGCAAACTCCGTGTACTCATGACCACTAGGTTTTGGCAGCTCTTAGAGATCTTTCTTAAATTGATAATAAGGGCTGTGACTGTGTTGCTGGTCTTAATTAATTCATGTAATTAATTAAGATTAATTAATTAGCTTTCAACTAAACCAAAAACATTCAGGGGTTTGCTGTGTAAAAATTCAAGTTGTCGAGCACATATCTAATGTGGAATTTCCTCTCCTGCCTTTTTGTCAGATGTCATCAAGATTGTGGCGGAACAATCAAATATCTCCTCATTTATATTTAATTTGAAAATGATACACTTGTAGCTGGAAAAATAATCTCTGTTCTTACGGGCGGAGGTGGGAAAGTTGACAGGTCCCTTTTGGCAGTGGCAAAAAGTGGTTTATGGTAATTTAAGCTAACCTTGGCCTCCCATAAATAAAAACACGAAACTTTTTAACACCCACACTCTAAGTGTGATGCTCCTCTTGCTCTTCTTGAGTATATTAACACTCCACTTGTTAGCAAGTGGGATGCGTAAACCCCAGTCTTGGCTACGATGGTGATCTGTAGATCATCAGACATTCCTGAAAGCATCTGGAGACCACGTAGTTTGAGCTCACCCTCAGAAGTCTTTACTCCAGAACATGGATTCATTTAACACTTTCAGTTTCTCTTCACTATGATTTGTATCCTACGTCCCTTGCCCGTCTTTGCACGCTACTGCTCCTAAGGTGCCGGTCACGCATCCACACCACGTAGGTAGTCCCTGCACAGTCCGGTCCTTGTGTAGCTTTCTCTCCTGTCAAAGGAGGTGGGACACCTTGTGCCGTCCTCTCCAGTACACTATGCCGTACTCGGACCAGCTGCAGTAGGTAATTTCCCTTCCACGGAGTCTACGTTTTGCTTAAGTTTAGCACAGAAGCGCTGATTTTCCCCAAAGCTTCTCAGAACATCAAAGCTGTGTTCTCTCATGTTGGTTGTGTTTTTGGTTTTGTTTTTGTTTTTGTTTTTTTTACATCAGGACCTCCAATGGGTAAATCTCAGGGGTTTATCTGCTATGAAAACCAGTTGTATTTTCTAGTGAAAATGCACCGGGTGCTTCACACAGTCTGAGAAAACAGCGTTTCCCAAGGGGTATTGAACATGCTCAGACGAGTGCTCTGTTTTCCTAAGGACACCTGCCAGAACCTTGCTGACATATCAAGCGTTGAAAAATGTTTGGCATCAGCCGTCTCTCACAGAATTTCTCCCCTTGTTGACAGTAGGAAACAGCCATGTTATGCATATTTCTTTAATTCTCTTGGCTCCCTACCTAGCAAAGTGGCTCATATGTTTTCTTCTATACCCACTGATTCCCAAAGAGAACAGGATATTCAGCTCTTCCTTCGGTCCGTGTTTTAAGGGCAAGGGAACTTCAGACCAGGACCTGAATGAAGATAGGAGAAGGCCCTTTTTCATCCTTGTCCTTTGATGGGAACTTCCTCGTCTGCTGGAAAATACTTTCCATGAAATGTTGGTTGTCTCGGTCCCTTGTCCCACTAATTGTGTCAATGTCAGTGCCCTTATGATCAGACTAAGGACATAATGGTCTTTTTCAGTTCAGGACTGGGTACTTTTCCTTGAGTGCTATTACCTTTTCTATCTCTTCCACTCTGTCCTGTACTCGCAGTTTATTTCACATTTTACCTTAATGAGAAGTTGCTCACCAGCATAAATTCCCATTTACCTCCTGATGACCATAGGGCAAAAACTTCTTCAGGCACCACTGGTTTGCATGCAAATATTCATCTCTGCCTTCAGAGTCTCGTATTTCTCTTTGCATTGCATAGGAGACAAATCCACCAGTAAGGGAAAAGCTCTTTTTTTGTTTGGTAGGGAATCAGTAGACGGAGCTCCACATTTCTCTGTGCAAATTTTTCTCTCATGTACAGTTTTTGCTTTTTGACTATTTATGCCTCAACAAGATCCTTTGGCCAATTGCTTCCTGTAGTAGTCAGACTACCTTCTGCCAATGAAAACATTATGCACAGCTATCAGGCATTATTATCAACACCTATCCTGCAGTACTTCTTTTGTTTGTGATGAGTAATTTAACACTCAACACTCTGAAACCTAAAGCTAATATTATGAAGTACTCCAAGGAGACAAATTGCATATATCTTAAACTTTCGATAATCATCTGGTAGTTTGAGGATACTATTACACTGTGGGTTTTCAGAAAAGAAACAACCCAAACAAAATAAAACAACAAAAAATTCTGTTCCTGATGCAGCCAAGGATTCCTTGCTTTCCCTCTGCTGGAGCTGAGCATCGGTGCCTGCTGGTACCCTCCTGGCTCTAGGAACGCAGGCTGGTGCTCCCTCATCAGCAGGCTTTAGCCCGCTTTGGGGCTCGTCAATCCAAAATGAAACCTTCTGCATTCATTCAGCTTGCAGCTCGTCAGCCAGTCCATTCCTTAATCTGCTTAACATCTGATTCCTGGCATTTGACCAGTATTGCAAGATTTTGCGAGCCTATAAAATGTTACCACTTTGCTGAACGAGATTCTCTCTCTCTTATCACAGGGACCTACTGTCTCTGACTGATTTTTGGCTTTCACCATCTTTCTCTCTCAGCGGTGCAACTAAACTGCTTGCCTACACCGAGCAGTGCGAGAGTCAAATATTGACCTGCTTCACTGGCTAAAGGCTACGTAAGCAATACAGCACCCATTCTTCTACGCAACCCCAGTGATCAATTGAGAAAAAGAAATTTTGTTGTCAAATATGCTATTTCCTTGGTGAAACCCTCCTAGTCACCTTAAATTCTCCTTAACGCTGAGTTTAGAAATGTATGAAGGGCCACTACAGCTCTGACTGGCATCAGCTAGTGATTAAAATAGCTTCCCCTTGAAAAATGCCTTGAGATGGCTGCTACTTTTTGTTTTGTGGATCTTAGGCCCGATATTAAAGCCAAGTTGCTACCTGAGCCGTAGGGCTCAGAGGTGTATGTAGAGTTTTCTGAATTGTAGGAGGTATAAACGCTGTCTCCCTGCGGGTTCACTGGTGTAAGCTGAGAAGAGTGGGAACAGTCCGTATGACCAGACTGTTGTCTTCATTCCCAGCCTCTACTGCCGGCAGTCGCAGTGCGTTCGACTGCCTATGTTCCCCCTCCTCAGAACAAATACAGTTCTTCCCTTCAGCATCTCTCACATCTCCCCTTGGCTCACAGTGATCTCTCTTCCTCAGATAATTCCTCTCTCTGGCTTATCAATAGTTTGTTATTCCTAGTACAGATTTCAGCCTCCCACCACCTACTTCCGGCATTTTCTCTTTGCCAACTTGTAAGCCTCAGATAATTCAACGCCGTATTCACTCCTCCATGTTACCCTTGCCTCCTGACTGGATATTGGTTTTATTTATTTTTTTTACAAGACTTTATTATGTAGTGGACATCTTCTTTTGATACCTACTGCTTTCTAGCTTACGTATGTAGGGGCAACCTAGCCAGACGACAGCTATCCTTGCCTTCTGCTGTGCATAGCGTGCTTTTTGGGATCATGGTCTTGCACAGGCTCAGCTTAGGTGCGTGCAGGACTGTAGAGCGGCTCCAGCCAGGCAGCCCAGCCCAGCTTTTGGGGTAGAAACCAGAGGGATGGGAACAGGAGGGTGTTGGTCTATGTGTAAGCTCACGTGATGTAGAGTCGGCACATCTGGGAGAAACTCCCAAGCCTGGGAAGCAAGAAGACCTCCTAGGTAAAGTAGAAAACTGTAGCCAAGGAGAGCTCCGTGGTACCTAGGAATGGCATTAGTGAGGGCAATCCAAACTGCTGTGTGGAATGACAATGCAGGACAGAGCGAGCCTAGGAAGTCCCATGGCAGGCTGTTGGAAGACCGAGGAAGCAGAACGGTCAGGCACGGAACAAGAAAGCAAACACGTTAGGAAAAGGAGTTGCTTCTTTTGGTTTGCCAACTATAAGCCAAGCAAAACAATTTATAGATGATAGTATCCTACAAAGCGTGGTCTTAGCCGACTAGGAATTAATTCAACAGCCCCTACCCATGCAATGCTGTGCCATGAGGTACACATCCTGGCTGTACAAACATGGAAGTAATGAACAGGAGTAGAGGCGTGATAGCACTTGTGTACGTTGTTCTGCCAAGACAACAGCTAGGATATGGGGTTCAGTTTTGGTCTTTTTTTCAAAAAAGATTGAGAAGATGGAGCAAGTGCTGAAAAAATGCAGTAAGAGATTTAAAAACTGGATTTTTTTAAAATTTATTTTTTATTTTTAAATCTTATCAGAAAGAAAATTGAGAAGGGATTTGATTAGAGTATATAAATGCCTTTCCTGGGAGGAAACACTGAGCACTGAAGTGATCTTGAATTTAGTGGAGAAACGAAACTGTGGCTGGAATCTGAGTCAATCCAGGACAGAAGTCAGATACCTTTTCTTTTAACAGTGAGTGGGATTAACCATTCAAACTAACTACCATGCAATAGATTTTCTATCTATCTCCAGCTATTGTCAGATCAAGACCAGATATTCTGCTAGAAGTTATACGTTAGTCAAACACAAATTATCCTTTCATCAAACAGAAGTTATTAGGCTCCATACAGAATTAATTGGGTGATGAAGTAATAGCTCTAATATACTGCAGATCAAATTTTATGATCTAATAGTCTGTTTTGGCAGTGGAGCCTAAATGCATATGTGTGGATTTAAATGTCTACATCTAGGGACCCAGGTTTGTCATTTGCAGAGAGTTCTTGTGGGAGTGTATTTCTTAGGATCACAGAGTTTGCTGTATTTGATTACAGGGTTCTCCATCATCTCTAAATTCCTATTTCCTACATTGGGTCATATCTGTGTGGGTTCTTCCCTTGCTATCCTCTTAATTAGCTGCACAAGCACATTTCACATTCCATAAACACTCTATGCTGTAAATGTCATCAGTTCTGTAAACACTGTATGTGTTGTAGCAGCCTGTAAACTTTGACCAATCACCCTCAGAATATCCCTGCTCCCCTTAAGGAAGTTCTTATTCCCATCGAATAACATGGGAAGGACACCGAGGCACTCAGAGGTTCTGATTTTGAACAAACTCCACATTCAGGACCGTTTGCTCGCAAGAGCTGGTGCTGAAGGTGAATGAGAAATTTTGCTTCTGTTTGTCAGTGCAAATTCATCTGTATGTATTAACTTCGTATTTCAGCTTCTTATCTAGCCTGCCCCATCATGCACTCAACACAGCTCAGCTGAAAGCAGTGGTGACACTAATGATCTTTTAAAAATTCTTTGCAGTTAGCTAAATAAATACATTTAGATGTCCAGCGCCTGGAGACCTCTCATAGAGTAATTCCTAGTTATGTTCTGATGGCTTAAGATTTATGAATAAGGACATTTTGCTTGAGAACATCTACGTATGTATTTACAAGGTCAGGTAATGTATTGGAGAACTGCAGAGGTCTCTGTCTTCAGTAAAAAGCAGGACGGGTACTCAAGCCATGTCCAAGCTGACCAGACGCAACCCATGGTTCAAGATTTCGTTCTCCATCCAGGCCTGCATGTGAGAAAGTCCTGGAAATTCTCCCACCCCTAATGACCTCAGCTGGAGCCTATTCACAGCTCGGTTATTATGACTATGCCCGCAGGAGGAAAAGGTATAACCTGGGCTACTCTATACATACAGCACGCGTAGCAGCACTATGGTGGTGGGAACTGGACAACATGTACATGCAGTATATTATTGAAACTACCGTATGAGCCTAATGCAATACATTCGCTGAAGAATGGAGAGGTTCACTTGGCAACGATGTTGTGAACGTTAAACATTTTTAGGTCATGGAGTAGTAGAGGTATTCCTCAGGATAAGTACCTGACAAAGCTGGAAGGTTTATCTACAAACTGATTGGCAGGTACATTATCTTTTCCCCTGAGAATACTAACAGTTAGAGATTATCTGCTTTGTAATTAGTGACTGAAACACATGTACGTATATCTGAGTCATAGTCTTGTCTTCAGTAACTTCGACGAGGCCCCAATTACTCAGTGCCTACTGTCAGGAGATGAGTGGCTAATGCCATTTGCTGTGGTACCTCAAATTTCTTATACTTCGAGCTTGGGGATCTCTCCAAAGACAAAGTATTAAAAGAAACAAAACCATGTAGAAATTCCTTGGTATTTCAGTGCTTGGCATCTCAATTTCAGGAGGAAAATGGCTGTGGCGCTGTGACAAAGCAGTAACTTTGTACAGTATGGATCTTTCCATCGGTATGCCTAATCTGTCTTACTTTTTCCACAGTTTTCCATAGCTTTTCTGCTTCTTAGCTCAAAGTCATCCAGAAGCCAGGTTAGTTCCCAAGGTCCCAGCAGCACCGGCTAGTACTGGGGCTCCTCTCAGCAGCCGCCACCAACCCTGTGCCAGGGTTGGCTGTTTTGTTGGCTGTATTTTACTCATTTCACTAGTAAGTGTGAGGCAGAGGGTTTGAAACTCTTTCTGAGCTCCCGTTGACGGGAGGCCACTAATCTGAGATCACCAAGCAAGCCAGTATGGGGCTTGGGAGCAGCTATTCCGTTTCGTGATAGTTGGGTTTGCTTTTGGTCCCCTCCACCCCAGCTAGCCCAAGAAAAATTCAATACCCATAATGGTGAGAAATCAGGTCTGGAAGCATATGAACTTTCTTGCTGGGGTCCTACAATGACTGAACTAATTACTCAGGGGAAATGCTTAGAAACGGATGGAGTGGCAGGTATCTTGATGCTATAGCCCTTCCTAGCGGTCAATTCCTACGCAGGGAAATATTTAAATCAAAAGGATAGATATATTAAATGGGAGTCAGCTAGAGGGAAAAACACAATCAGAAATTCAATAAAACCGTTTCAAATTGACTACCTAATACATTTGTTTTGAGAACAAATTCCCTGTGCAACAAAAAGTAAAATTCAATAGAAAGCTAACATGATAAAATAATACAACCAGAAAATGAATACTTTCTCTTTATATCAAATCAATAAGTGTATCACTGAAGTGCAAAGTCCTCTTAAATAAACACTTTCCAAAATAATTTGGTGCAGTTAAATTATCTGTGGAATATTTTCCGGTTCCAGGGCATTTTCCAGTTCCAGAGAAGGACAGTGGGTAATATTCTTGATCTCTGATGATCAGAGAGCCTGAAGCATCTGAAAAGCAGCCACCCGAATGAAGGACTGCTTAATACCTTTAAATAAGGAGAAGATTGACTTTTTAAAATGAAAGATACCTTATTGAAATTCTTTACAGAACAAGAAAATAGACTCTTAGCAGAATTTTCTATTTGTTTGGATGTCAAGCAGAGAATAGCTTTATATGATTGGCAAATTGTGCTATTCTACACAAATATCTTAAATGTGTAATTAATGAGTGGAAGCTGGTACGATTTAGTCCTGTTACAGAGGGATGAGAGGCTCTAACCGAGGCCGTGGCCTGCTGCAGGCACCCCTGTGCATACGTGTAACAGGGAAAAGTCCTCCTTCTGGAGGGTTTGCAAGTTCTCTAGAGGAGATGCCAGCACGGATTGCCAGGGTGCGGGGCCAGACCATGTAGCCCACGATCGAGCTATGAAAGGTGCTTCAGGGGAGGGAACTCGCCATCCACGAAAAGCGGACAGGCAGACGGTTGCTTCCTGTGAGGATCTCTTGACCAAATCTGTGCGCTGACTTCAACCCGATCCATAAGGTTTTTGCACTGGCAACATCTTTGGCATTCTCAGAACTCCCAACGTTGGTGTCAACTCCACAAACGCCGGCACAGGCTGAAGCTGGGAGAAAGCAAAGCTTATTTTATCATTTTATAGACAGGAAAATGAAGCAGATACAAATCGAGGGTGCAATTCATCAGCCTAAATATAAGCATCTACTGCCATTGTAAACATCTGAAGGTACCCAAAACATCTGCATGGGGCTGGCAGATGGAGGCAGGACCTACCGGAGGCACACAGTCTGCTGGGGCAGAGCTGGAGGCTGGGCAGTAACCAAATGGGGCACCTAAAATGGCTTTATGTTTAGAAACCTGAATTGCTCTCTGAATGATTGTTCATGGACTGAATATCTACTGCAGGGCAGGAATTTGGAAGTAAGTGTTTTGAGAGGTGGTCCATTTGCTTTCACGTCTACTCTTCAAAAAAATGGATAATTCAAGTAGTCGTTACCATATAATGGATGGCATGGACACCTCTATTCCTTTCTGTCCAACACAGAGCAACATTTCTAAGAAGAAACCTAGGTTCCTCAGATTTTTACCCTAATATAATAAAGAGAATCCATTTCTAGATAGCAATTACTGAAGCTCTACCTATTTGTAAACATGTAAAATATATGCGTTGCAAAAGCAACCAATAACGTGCCGATTTCAGCTCAAGTTTTCAAATCTAGGAAAAGAATTAGAAATTTGGTCCTTCTCAAGCCAACTCACTTCCCTCCCATAATGTCCTTTATGTAAGAATTTCCTGCGCTTGGGAAATCCCATCAGGATCTGTTCAGCTTAAATATTTCCTCTCCAGCCCATTCTAACTGCTGTCTATTAAATGACTTTGTGGCTTCCTGACATTGTAGGCAGCTTAATTGAAAATTTGATTAAGCGAAATAATCGCCTGTTGTACAGCAAGAATGAGAATTTTTGTGGGAGAGCTGGTTTTTTGTCATTCATCTCTGTCAGGCCACTGTGTTTTGATGCACATTAGAATTGATGTCATCACTGACAAGTCAGTCCCTGCCCATCCTTTGCTATTGCTATGTTTTCCACTGACATTTCTGAGAAAATAAAAAAGATCTTAAAGTTTCTTAAGGACAAGATCCACAGGCCCAGTATCAGCTCTGGGTGATCTCTAACTACATATCACTAGTAAGGATTTAGCCAATTGAGTTGTTGTAGCTCAACTAAAATAGCTTCAGCAGAGTTGGAGGGTATATCAGCTTTCGAACAAGATAGGAGATATCTCTCAGAGATGTGGAGAGCAGCTCTCCTCACTGAGTCCTATCCTATCACATAGCAGAGCATAACCAGAAGTTTTGACTTGGGAGAAACCCTTGAATTCAGTCAAGTGTCAGAGCTGGACACAAAAAGAGGATGGTGGCTTTTGGTTAACTGCTCAGTTAGTGCTGTGCGGGACAGAAGCTCTTCAGTGCCACATACCGCCGTATTTCCAGTGGAGGGCTTTGGGCAGCTTTCCTCGTCTCCCAAACCAGACTGCTGTCGAGTTCATGGGCAAGAACTCATGTGTTACTGAAGGTAGGACCAAGCAGTCAGGCAAGGAACGGTAGCCAGGAAGAAAATGGGAAGGAGGAAGAAATAGGAAAGAAATAGCCTGTTGCATCAACACATGGAAATGGGTAAGAGGAGACCACTGTATCACAACACAATGTCAGTGTAGAAAACCAATCACATTCTGGGTTTTTTTTTTTGCCGTGTTTCAGGGCTTTGTGTTGTTAATGAACACAGTTCTGTCTGCAGTGCAATGTTCGTGTGATTTTCTTGGGTGTAAAATCATCAGGTCACCCAGTACACTTAAGCATTTGATAGGAAAATATGGTTTGATATTTTAAGCCTGTCAGTTTTAGAGGACCACAGGCTGATGAAGTATTTCTGTTGACCAAGAGGAAGGTTTCATAAATTGGCGGTATAAATAAACTAGTTGGTCTTAGTGGTGTCATCAATAGGTTTTTCATCCTGATTCATGTTTGACACCCAGGTTCAATGGTATGTCAGATTCACAAATACGGATGACACTTTATCAGGAGAATTGGGAATAGGGCAAAATATGACAGACACCATTCCAGCCAGAGCCAGTAGTTGATCACCAGTGTCTGCACTGGTGTCAGGCATCAACGCATAAGCAAGACACGTACTTCTGGGTGATCTGTGGTCTTAGAGGATTATGAATTTTCAGATCTCAGTCCTGGATAATCATTGTATTAGAAATACTGAGATGCACTGATAGAGATAAATAAGGCATTCAGAATACCTTGGAAGATCACAGGAAAAAGAGGCTGGAAGGGACTTTGAGAGGTCATCTACTTGCTCTGCCCCCTCAAGGCAAGATAAACTATACCTGTGACATTCCTGACAGACACTTGTGTAACCTGTTCTTGAAAAAAACACCAGTGATAGAGATCCTACAGCCTCCCTAGGCAATCTGTTCCAAGGCTTAACTAGAAAGTTTTTCCTAATGACTATCCTAAATCCCCTTTGCAGAAATTTAAGATCATCAATTCTTCTCCTGTCTATCCGGGATACAGAGAACAGATAATTCCCTGCCTTTATGAAAACACTTAAAAATTATGAAAATTTCTGACTTTGTTTCCCTGGTATAGGCCTTGTAATTTCAGGAGGCAAAAGGAGACTGGTAAGAAAAGAAGAAATCACGAAGCAGTACAGAGCAAGTGTATAGGCGTAGGTTTTCCTATCTATAAACTGCTATATGCAACTGTAAAGTGATGTGTAACGGAAGTACATTTTATGGACTACGGTGCTGGAAATCAATGGGTAAGAGTGCAATCTAAGACTGCAAACAGCCAGGGGAAAACTGATTTTTGACAGGGATTGTGTCAGGACCACAAAGATAAAACTTGTTAGTGGGTCTTGGTCATCTGCCTCAAAGGCTGGTTCTGATTTCAGTTTCATTTTGCAACAGAGGCAGTTGGTTTCTGGCTTCTGTTTCAAGGTCTCGGGAGGAGGGCAAATATGAAACAGAGAGAAATTATTTTGATCGCATTGGGTAATATATAGGACACATCTCCGTTGGCAAAGTCATTTGGACCAGTAGGAGCACAGTGATAGGGTAAAACAGTCGGTGCTGAGGGTCCCATATCCACACTCTGCGCATTTCAGAGAGGGTGAATCTGGACTAGCTGCAGCACAGGTCCAGGGACGGAATGCCTACAAGCAGTGGGAGCACTGTCCGTGCGCTTCTGGAACACGTCTTCTGGGTTAGGTTCACCCAACAGGAACAGAGCTGATGCACGCCAAGGCGTGATGTGAACGGAGTGAAGCAAGGCCCAACAGGTGAGGACAACCAGGAAATCCACTTTGAAAAGGCAGTCTTGATTTGAGCTAAAATGCTAATTTCTTGCTAGGTCAAGAAAATGCCAAGTTTTGCTCTGTACTGCATTGCAGCAGGCAATGCCAGGGTCCAATCTGACGTTAAGCCTCACAACTGGTTACCCAAATTGAAATAATTTCCCTAACCAATACAAGCTTCAATCCGTGGGGCAGTTCTTCCTTTAAACCCCTGGATTTTCAGAGCCAGACAGTATATTTTCTGCAGTCAGGATGTCCATTTAAGGATTTCCCATTCCGCTCTTCTCTCCCAGCCACTGCTTGCTCCCTCAGTTTTGCTGACATACTTGTTCCTGAATTGTGAACTTGATCTGGCCACCAAAGGGCAATAGGAGAGCAGCCCAAAATGGCCAGAGTGAGTGCGGGGATGGTCATTATGCCATCATCACAACCGAGGAAAAAAGTTGTGGATCTTCAGTCTCGGGACTGACTCTGCCAACAAACATCTGTCTGAGCCATGGGACTGGCAAACGACCCTTGATTCTTACCCAGTTGTTTTCTGCTGCCCCCTCAAAGTAAGTAGCTTGCTTAAAGAGGGAGTAGGGTGAGGGAGACCACTCTAAAGGACTGCTTTTGCTGGGTAGACAAGAGAGGCAGAGCGGTGTGGGTGACGAGGAGGAAACTACAGGGTCCAGGCAAGATCGTGATGCCTTGATAAGGATTTTAGTGATGAGTCCAGAAAAATGGGTGACAGAAAGGAAAAGCATACAGTGGAGGCTGCCGGAAAGCAGTCTCTAGCCCCGATGCTGCTCTTCTGGTGTTTCTTCCATTTTCCCAACAGAGTTGTTTGTATGGTCATTTGAGCCAGAGCAGAAAACAACTTTATTTCCCCTACTCGTTTTTCAGTCAGGTCAATGTCCTGGTCCGCTTCACTGTGTGGCCACACCAACGACCGATAGCAGATGGGGTTTAGGAGAAGGAGCAGGGGACGGCCGAAGTCACCATGGCCACCTGAAAAGCTCTCTGTAAGCTTTGTATAGCCAAAGATGAGTGAAACGCAAGCCAGGCTGACTGAGGTGAACTACAATAAGGTTATTCATCACTGTGGTTTGGGAAGCACTTAGCATGATTTAAAATGGAAGGAACGTCCAAATATAGAGACCTGTCTTGATCTCACTGGACACAAATCTCCTTTAAAGTCAGGTTGCAATTCATTTTACCTCTCTTCAGTCATCTAAAAGTTAAATGTCTAAGCCAGTCACCCCAGGCTCCCTTTGCATTCAGTCAGGAGAAATAGGTATTTCCAGAGGGTGATTGATCCCTTCTTTAGGTGGATGTCTGACACAGGTCACATAATTTTCTTTCTGAAGGTGCCAGTTTCTCCTCATTGACTGAAAAAAGAAGCAAGGTGGCTAACTCAGATTTAGTTGTCTAATTTTTAGGTATGTAAAGGTAGGCGAGATGAATCCTGTCCTAGGGAATCTCCTCATTTGGGTACGGCTGCAGAGCAGTAGGGTCAAAGTTGTATTTCACTTACATGGCCAAAGCACTAAGTGGCCTGTACATAAATAAGGCCTCGTGGGTCAATGACAAAACTCCATTACTCCAGGGGAGTAGGAGTCAGTCAATAATGAGAAACTACACTTGCTGACTGAGATGCCTTAATAATTCTTTCTACCGTGAACTTCTGATTTGTGATATATATCTGTTTTTTACCCGGACCTTTATCTTAAATCAGGGGGAGGGTGTGAGTCCTCTCAGTGCCTCCCCAAACATAGTACCCGTTTGAGTTTTTAAAAATTTGGAATGGACATTATCATTTAATCCTATCATGCAAATCATCGCAATCAGGTATATTCTTTAAAAAGCTTTTTTTTTAATGAGTGCGCGTGAATTTCTTTGTTTATTCAGTTGTGGCATTTTAGCCTATGAGCAACCATTCTGTTCGGTTGTAAATATTTTATTACATGCCATTCACTTCCGTTATGCATAAATGCTTTTGTCATACCTCCAGTCAGGTTCTGTCATGATGAGAACAAGAGTTCAGTTCATTTTTTCCCCCTAAAACTGAGTAGGATTTTCTCAGTTTTGCCAAAAAGCTACAAGCATCCCACATCCAGGCACTAGATAAAATTTCCTCGGTTTCACCACTGGCTTCACTAATGTCTAGGTCAATAAACATCACCATTTGCTGTAGCAAGAAATGCCTCATTTTGAATCTTTCTGTTCCTAAGAGACTCACTCCACATCCCGGCAACGTGCTGACGCAACCTCACCTTCCGTGACGCGAGGTGCCCCGTCACCTCCGATCTGTGGTATTGCGGAGTCGGTGTCCGAAGATGAAAAAATGATGTAAACGTACATGAATGATGCACAGTACACTTCTTCCTCTAGCTGTTTACCTAAGTATTTAAAAAAAGGCAAACCAATTTGTCGCTGATCTTTAAGCAGTGGATATTTTACGTGCGGTTCCCTCGCGTATGAACGGGTACGTGCGTGCACCCATGCTATGCTATATTGCATCCAGAGTAACTGGCATTGAGATATCAGACTCCCAAGTGAAAGAAGTGCCATGGAACTATTATCTTACCCAGGGGACTCAAAAAAGTTACAAAGAGAGTCAACCAGATAGCTGGCAAACTGTGCCAAGCTCATCAGGAGCTATAGTAGGTATTACTGTTGGTAGGGAAAAATAAAAAGGACTGGGGTTAAACTGGGGTTAAAGTTTCACTGACCAACTCCAGGGTATGTTCCCCTCCTGTGCTTTTTTAAAAAGCTACTAAAGCCAGTCTTCACTCAGGAAAGAGTATTTTTGTTTACGTGTGATGAGTTTGTCTTTTGACAGTCTTTCGCTTTAAACAGTTTGACTTTATCATAATACATGGCATTTGTGTTCTTCTGAGCAAAGAGCTAGACAAGATATAATTAGAAATACTTTAGCTGACCTTTCATAAACCATGATCCCCAACAAAATTGTTTGGAATCACATTAAAAAATGGTCTTACATCTTTTGTGGGTACAGACAAGATTACAGGATACTTTTATTTTAGAATAATTACACAGTGACCTTCAGCGTTATTTGCAAAGGTCATATTCTCTTCACATACCCTTGATTTCCTTTCAGTTTTCCCTTTTGTCCCACCAGACATAAATTTAGCAAAGGAAGAAGAAAGAGAGAGTATTTTTTCTGTGGTTGAAAACTGAAGAAGATAGTTCAAAGTCCCCATAGGCATGCAGAGGGCTGTGGGCTATGATAGGCTATTTTCTACCATTTAGCTCCTGTATTATCACTACTCCTTTTTCTTCATTATTCTCCACTTATCACATGCAGCATCACTACAGAGCCCAAATAGAGAGTTGTAATTACCCAGCTGCCACCTGATAGTACCCCTTCTATCATCTTTATCTCACAAGGCCTTGCTGTTTCATCATTGGATAAAACTTGCCCATGGCAATGCCTGTGATAGTACATCTCAGAGATACATTTAAAGTTTACTCATTTATCGCAGAAAAATGCTGAACCCATGCAATTATTAGATACACTTGCCAATTTATTTGTTCAGTAAGGCTACTTTAACTCCTTTTTCTATCAGCTATTTGTTCTGTTCTTCTTGAAAACACTGAGGTCACCGTTGGGCACCAAGATGAAATAGAAAATTTCTAAGCCATCCAGGCAGACGGCAGCCCAGAGACTCATTGATAAAACCAGACCTATGCTTTCCCTGGCTAGGTAATGTAAAAGACCTGCATTTTGTGCATATGCTTTTCTTATATCACCCTGTGAGCCTAACTTGTGGGTCACATGGCTTGAGCATCCTATGCCTCCAAAGTAGATTTCATGCACTCTGCCACAACTGTCAGGTCCAATCCAGAAATACCACATTTGGGAACTAAGTAATCTGCTGACAAGCGTAAAAACTGAGCGTAAAAATGTGAGCACATAATACTAAATGTATCCAGATGCAATTGCTCTATGAGCAGTCAGCATCTGCTCTGGCCTGCATGTCTGAGCCTGATATTTTAAATTGGTACTTTGCTTTAGGATGGATGCCACTTGCCTGTCCTTCAAAGAGAAATAAAATACAGGAAATGGGAAAACAGAGAGTAAATGAGAGTTAAAAACAAGGGGCTTTCCTAAAATTTTCAAATCACATTTACAGGTTAGCGACAGTAACTGCAACGCTTCCAGCTGAATCCCATGCCGGTGCATGCTATGGAGAGCCCCACGAAGCTCCCAGTTAGTGTGGGAGATTCTCACCCATCTTACCTGGGCCTTGGGGCAGGAAATCCGAATTCAGGCTGTGCCACTGATTTGCTCTGCGGCCTTGGGCAAGTCGTGCAGGATTTGCAAATGTAGGTGCCTAAAGGGAGGCATGGCGAACAAAATCAGCGCAGGCATTGCAAAAAGCACTGGGGTCCCAGCGCCAAGACGTTCTCAGTAACTCCTCAGGAATTCTCTTGGGCCAGCCAGCCTCAGCATCTCGGCTCAGGTGTGATGCTGTCTCCACGCAGGAGGGTCTCTGTGTCGATCTGCTTGTATCCACGCTGCCCCAAAGGCAGGGTGAGCCCAGTTGGCTCCGTGCATATCCAGGTCCCTTAGGTTTGGCTCTTCCTGGGACAGAGGTGACTGCTCCTCTCCTGAATCCCAGCTGGCCCAAGCAGCAGCACCAGAGCAACACTACTACGTAAGAGTTAATAAGCTTGGCTAGATCTGAGCTGGCTCTGCATCCCAACATCCATGGTTTATCAGCCACCTGGATAAACCACCCACGGCTAATTAGGGGTTGACTGTGTAATACATAGGAGAACAAGCAGCCTATGAAGGGGAGTCAGAGGAGCCAGAAAATGGAGAATAGCGTTGCCAGAGCTAGTCAGTAGGGGGGATTTTGGGGAGGATGGTATGGCAGGGCTGCCGCTCTGTGAGGGCACTTCTTCCCAACCAGAGAGAGACACCTGCCTCCCCATGGGCTTCTGCCACGGGACCTTACTTCTGAAGCTGGGGGCAATCCAGGACAATCCTCTCTGGAAGCAAACCCGGGAGAACTTCCCTCCTCTGTTTCCTTTTGCTGCCCTGTGCTTAGGAAGATCTCGGGGTGGGGGGGTGAAAGGCCTGCCATCAGACTGTCACCACAAGTGATTTGGGGAGGTCTGAAAGTAATCAACCTAACCATTGCATTTTTATTTAATAAATCCGTATTTAAATGTCTATGCCCTGACCTGTGTGCATCTTAGTTTCTCATTTGTAAATGGCAAAATCACAAAACTTCCTTGTTCTGGGGTAAACTGCTTTGAGACATGCTCTCATTACGAGGATCAGTTAGGCTAACCACACCGTTCTGGCACCGCAGAGTGAAAGGGGATCTTGAAGACGTTCTGGAGGAGATGATTGCCTGAGATGCCCTCTGTGAGATAAACACCAGGATCCCACTGGCTCTTCTATTCCCCTTCCAAACATTACACACATACCACACCCTTTGGAGAAATTCAGGTAGCTTGAAACTCAGGGTGTTCACCAACGCAAGAGAAGCCTGAAAAGGTTTCACAAAGCTCCCACCCACTTGAAAGAAGAGAATGCCAGATAATTAGTGGAAATTGGCATTGAGTATTGCCTCCACAAAGTATGTTAGGGTTCCCCCCCCCCCAAATAGCTCTGAACAGTGCTTGAGTGCATCCTGACACAAAATGACATACCATGTCATGAATTTTTAACTAATATTTTATTGAGTTTGTACGCGTTTCATAAATTTTTATTACTTCTTAGCACTCAGCATTTTAGCACAGAGATTACTATGGCAGTTACTAAAGAAAAAACAATCCCAAACCTATTGCTCTTTTAAAAGCAGTACTTTTAATTAAGCAGTCAATGCGTAGCTGAAATCATGTGCCATGCAGTGAATAGTTGGCTTGCATGACTGTGTAAACGCCGACAGAGAGACTGAGCGGCTCACAAGCCCTGAAAGCCCTTTATTGCAGGTACAGCAGTCATTTCACGATACACCATAGTTGAAATTCAGGAAATAAAATTATTAATTTTATTTAAATATTTGGCTCCATTGAAGAAATTTTAACTTTGAAACAGAGCCGAACCAGATGCTGGCTTTCTTCAGTGAGCCAAAACCAGCATATGGCCTTCCAGATCTGGCTGCTCCCCTAACTAGCACCACATATTTTTCCTTTTGAGGAAGGCAAGCCCGAGAGGTAGCATGTTCACCCTCCTTCCCTCCCAAGGCAAAGCTCCTCAGGATCTCAGCGGGAGGACATTTGTCTTTTCCCTCTTGCTGACTACTACATAAGATCCCGAGAAGTTTGTCGGTCAGGCCTCCATATTGCATGTTTATCAGTGTGAGCTAATCGTGAGGAGCAGATCGACATTTTCCCTCACTTCCTCCCATGCACGGAGAGCAGGATGGTGATTTTCTGGATGGAAGGAGGTCTGGATCCTTCCCCCCCTTGCCAAGCATGGTTTTGGCTATGTGGGATCAGAAAAGTGCTCCGTGGAAACAGAGGGGCTGGTTTGCGCTCCCTCTCCAGATCCACAGAGGAGTGGGAAGGGAGCATCGCTTTCTGACTCCCCCAGACACGCTCTGCAGCTGGCCTTGTGTTTCTGTGGCCTAACCCTTGCAAAATTAACCCCAAAAGGACTCCACTTCCAGCTGCACTCCTGGCTCCATCACCCCCCCCCACCCCCCACCCCACAGATCCACCAAGGGCTCCTGGATCAGGCCTTGGAAGTCAGACCCTTCGTTGTGATTGACGGGGAGAGTCGCTAACAGTAACGAGTAATTCATAGCACAGGGCTGGTACCTGCCCTTTGTACCGCAGCAGCACCAGACCTCTCTGCTGGGGAACGTAGCCCAGGCTTGGGCTATGGTACACCGAATAGTTAAGAGGACAGTGTAGGTACGTCCCAAAGACCTAGAGCTGAGGCATAAAACAAATAACGAATGCTAACATCCAGGAAAAAAACCACCAAAACAACAAAAAAAAAACCCCAAAGAAGGTTTTGGGGAAAAGACTGTAGAAACTGTGAGGATTCACTACTCTACACCATGGATCATAGTAAATCGAGAGCAAGTCGCAAATACACTGGTTCCATATTTGACCAGCTCCACATACGGGAGGTTTGATCTTACGAGGGTCTAAGACCAGTGTGCACTGACACTGCTGTGTGCTTGGTGCCATGGGCACGCGTTACAGAGGCTCTTGCAAGCTTTGCTTTTGACCCTGGTGAAATAAATCTTACCTAGATAATCAGGACTTTTTTGAGGTCTTGGGGGAAGGGGCAAGGCATGCCTCTGTTGCTTGTATTGCTTTTATCTAAAGGTCCGCTAAATAGATGGGATTGAGCCCTTGGTTCAGAAATGCGCGTGCCTGGGCAAAGCTTTATTCCGTAAAGCACTTAGGTACATGCTGGAAGTTAAGTATAAGCCTTGTACTCTTTTCAATTCTGGGCCTGTTACAGGGGACATCCATTTGGATATACTGGGGTGTAAGGCCTTAAAATGATTGAACTGTGTAAGGTATGTTCAACCTGGGTCAAGTCCAGAGGCGAGACAGATCAACAGATCAATAGCTGAAGTTTATTACAGATCTTCTTGAACCTCTTGTTTGGCATTGTTTCTAGACAGGAGAGGAGAGGAAATCCAGACTGCCTTAAAGTTGCTCCAGAAAGAATAAATCAGCCTCTCCATCTGTGTAATATTCCTTGCATTTCTGAACGCATCACAGAAAGCGCTTTTTATATATTCATGCATGCATGCGTGTATGTATGGCTATATATATAAGTTCCCTGAAATACCTTTCCTTGTATTGTAGCCAAAGTCAAGTAGTTTTCAACCCAGTTACTTATAGAAGATTAATTTAATAATTTTTATTTCGAAGTTTTGGAATGAGAAACACAGGTTTTGCCAAAGCACTACATTTTCGAGGCGGAAACGTGAGCAGCCAAGGCCAGGGTGAGAGGAGAATTCTATAGCATTAATTACCTTACACCACAGAGGCAGCTCAGCTCTGATGACGGGTAGTTAAAATTTTTGGTCCAAAATACATAAAAATGGAACAATAATTGCATCTTCTTTCATAGCAGTGAGAAGTTATTGCCATTACTACAAGAATGTCCTGAGAGGGCAGTGCTGAGGAGAACTGAGGGTGTGCTCTGGAAGAAGGGACTTGTTACCAGTCATATTGCAGAGTTTATAAAGAAGGAGATGAGTTATTTTTAGACTATCCATTACATGTCTCTCTCCTCAAAATCACATGCCAAATAACCTATCACAGTCGTTTTCATTATTTGTTCTTACTGGGAGTATCCAGAGTGATCTACCACAGCTCCAAGCCCTGTACAACCACAGAGAGAGACGTAATCAGTGCCCCATGGCACGTATATCCTGAACAGAGAAAACAAAGGGGCAACACGAGCAGAGGACAGGGAAGACCTACAGAGAGATGGTGTAATGCTGAGGCTAAATCAACAGTGGAGATCTGTCACCCACGCAGGAACGGATCTCCCACGCCTCCTGAACCTCAAACCGGTGCCTTAAACAGAAGGCTTGGTTTGTTTCCTTGTCCCTCTTAGATCTTCTGCTCATGTTTTGCAGATGCCTGTAGATTGGTTCAGTGACTGCTGTGCTGATCCGGCTGAAAACACTCTAGGACCCATAGCAGAGCTTCCCCAGCCACACAGGGAAATGATACGGCAGCAGATGGGGTCGACGTCCTCCTGTACATCGCTTTCCCAGGAGAATGGATGTCTCAGGCCGATAGAAACGATCGTGAGCGCTGTGTGTATGACCGAAATAATGGTGGCACTGGCGCAATATTGGCCTTTGGCATGTCTTCATGGTGGCTGCTTCACATCTGGCTGAAATGGAGCCTGTGGTGGATCAAAAAGGTGCTCTTCCCAGCAGGACTATTGCTCTTTTCTAGAGCAGGACGCTGGGCTGTTTCTTCCTGGTGCTAGGAAGAGAAAGGTTCATGTTACGTTAAGGAAGGCCCACTTGGCCAAAGGAAAAATCTTTAAAACTGTATCTTAAAAGGGGTTGTATTCTGCACTGCGGATTGGGGCCTGAGGCTAGCGCAGTAGTCTGGCCAGAAACCAGCTCTTCAGAAACAAACACAGACACCACCTACATCTGTGAAAGAATAGGCTAGGAAAGTTCCCCTGAAATGAGATAACGAAAACACAGCAGAAGGTTAGTCTCACATCTTCCATGGGCGATAAACATTGTTTGAGGAGATACCTCACAGCTCTTGGATTTATCAAGGGTAGCTACAGAAATGACCTTTCACATAATATTTTACCTGGAATCAGAAATTACGAGAACTTTATGGATGCCAGCATTCAGGTAGGTATTTTTTTTGGAACTTTGTAAATGTTGGCTTCAGGTACTGGTAGGGTTTCAAGCTAGTTAGACATTCCAGTGTATTTACTGGTCCCTACTGATAACCCTAACTCAGTGGGTCATATTTTCTTCTAGTATAAAGCCCTTTTTTTTCCTCAACAGGTTATGTTCTGATTTCTTTCTGCAACATCATGTGAGTCACTTTGTTTTATGACTTATTTCCGTTAATTATCATGTTAGCAGAACTAATTGTTCCACAAATCCCGGGATCATCTATAGTGGCCAAGTTATTTATAATGCAGGCTCTCCAGTACAGTAGTTGATTTTAACGCTAAATTACACATTTTGTAAGCAGCTTTCCACTCAGCTCTCACCCACTTTCAGGAGTGTTAGATGAATACCATTCAGTTCTGCTTTCAGACAATAAAGCCTGGTCTTACAGGCTCTGCCTTCACTACAATTTTAGCTGTGTCAGTCAGAATCAAATATTAGGGAAAGATGGAGGGGGAAAATGTTAGCCAGGACCAATCCCATTAACTGCAATACTTCTTGCTTGTTGTAAGCTGAGCTGTAAACTAAGTGGAGCTATAAATGAATCTCACCCTCGCCTGTTTAGAAAATGTTGATTTTTTTAAGACTCACTTTATCCTTATATACGCTAACCAGGGACTATGATTTTCCAGGGTTTTACTGACGTGGTTACCCCTCTAAAGCAGACAGCGGCGGATGTATTTTTCCTTTTACTCTCTGCCGGACAGACCCTTATGACAGCCTGGATTTTAAACTCAAGAAACTGTACGGTCTCAAGTCCTTTCCTCAGTCATGCAGCACTTTAGCAGTTCAAAGGGCAACATTTCAAGGGTTTCACTCGCCTCTCCCCTCAGCCTCAGCCAAAGTTTGCAAAATCGTTTTGAAAGCATTTGTCTTCACAGCAGATCTAAAGATGCCCGATACTTCAGTAATCTGGTAAATAGCAAATAAAACTCTCCGGCATACTCCCTTGATACTTCCACTACTTTGAAAGACAAAGGCAAATTGACTGCCAGATGAGAGTTCTCCAGTACATAAATCCTTGTCTGCAAAGCCACAGAAACTTTGCACAATGCCTTTATCTTTCCTCTCTTTGACTGTGGTGATATAATGGGGACACTGTGTTCAAACAGCTATTTGCTGGAAAAACTGCAAACACTCCAAAAATTAAACCTAGCACAATTGCATTCAGGCTAATGAAAGCTGGGAATGTTACAGAGGTGACGCTCTCCATCTTCGCGATGAGGGTGCATTATGGGACCTGTCATTCCCCGGCACTCCTGGCTGCCAATCTACTGTAGTGAGCAGGACTAACAATACCCCGACCGCAGGGTTCGTGTCACGAAAGGGCAGCGGGCTGACGAACGGGGAGGGCCAGCCTGGGAGGGGAGAGAGCCAAAACACAACGATGCCACTTGAGCGGGGCTAACGTCTCCAGCCCCTCTGTCTTGGGGCATTGATCACTACTTTAACGCATGTCCTCCAGCAGGACAGTTGACATGCTGATGCCGGGAGCCTTTGCTAAAAGATGAACGGGAACCCCTGCTTTTGCCCGTATTGTCAACTACCGGTGCTTTTGCCTGTATTGTCAACTACGTTGGGACAAACTGTTACGCAACTCCTTTAATTACCTGCTGCTTCTCCCACCTCTAAGAGAGGTGGGCCAGGGGCCCGGACCGGCAGAGTTGAAAATGCTTTTTCTAAGAATTATGTATCCAAAAAGATACCGTTTTCTCCAGTATTTACATGAAAACCAGTAAAGGCAAAGCTACCTGCAACGAACGCCAAAGAAGTATTATTATGCACAGGTATTCCGAGGGCAATCAGTAGTATCTATCCAGCACTTGCTTACTTACTCAACCCTTGACTCTTAGAGCTGAAGGTGTCCAGTGTCAGGTGTCAGAGTTCAAGAGGGTATCGAATACAAGGCATTGTTCAGCACATCATTAATCTCCCGAGGAACTCCATCTGCAGTGCACAGCCCTGCACACCGGCAGTCAGCAACGGGGGAGCGGAGCTGATGGCGAGCGTTCCTACATGAGGCAGCTGGTGGTCTGGGGCGAGCAAAATTAAGCACTGCTCTGGCAAGGCTGGGCTGAAACTCGAGGATTCAGCTCGAGGCTAGGTGATGTGGGACAAGCTAATTAGAACCGCCCTCGGGAGCAGGAGACCTCTGAACTGGGAGAGGGACCACTCCTGCCTCAGCGCCCAGTGGTGGTAGGAAGACTTTCACTCATCTTAAGGCGTTTTGAATTTGGCCCTGCATGAGTTATCAAGTTTTATATTTTCAAAAGCCCCTCAAAACTGTTTTAGGAAATGGTGCAGACACTTAGCAACTGAAGTCATGCGGGAAGTCAGCCTGAGACCCAGGGAATGACCTCAGAGACAGGGAGTTATCAACCATGGCGACAGACCTGGTATCTCGGAGGGCTTCAGGCTGAGGCAGTGGGTGTTTTCAGCGTGGTATGTTAATAACAACCAGCACTTGAGCTTCTCTTTCCGATACACTCATCCAAACAAGCTTCCTTCTCCTGCTTTACAAAAAGCCAGGGTCATACGGGGTTGACGCATCTGCCTGACAGCTCAAGCACATGGGTTTAACAATGGGTGCTAGAGACTCCTGGGAGAGCAGGGTTGCCCATGGCTGCGGGTGTGCATTAGGCAGCCTTCGTGGGTACGCGTACAAAGTAGATGCCCAGTTTCCTTCCCACAGATACGGCGTGGTCTGCCTACAGAAAACCAGTCACCCAGACTCACAGAGGATTAGGATCAACTCACTTCTTCAGCCCATGAACTTGTTGACTTACTCAAGAAAGTTGTTCCCAGTTCTCTGCGATTCTGGGTAACTGTCTCGAGACCGACAGCCTTTTCTGATAAACCTTGTAGCGGAGTGTTTAGCAGAGTGCTTGGGCCTCTTACATCATCCTGATTCAAAAGCTAGAGAATAGCAAGGCATCTGCCAACTAGCCAAAATAAAAACAGCAGCAGCAACCCTAGTTACTATTCATTCCCATCTATACCACAGCTGTGTGCAGAGCGTCCTGCAGCGGCTGCTGCCTATGGCTCCGTACGGTAGCGGGCGGGATGGATGCTTTGTTGGACACCATTCAGTTTGACACCAAAGGTAGGACTGTGGTCTCTGGGTTTGCGGGGTCAGATGAACGTTAAAATCCACTGGTAGATAGTCCTCTACATTCCAGCATCGTAACAGGATCCTAATTAAGGCTGTAAAAGTTATTGGTTTTTTTGATTGCCAGATCCCCACTAATTCACCCATCGTAGAGTCCTCCTTGCTTGTGTGCTTGAGGACTGGTTAAGCTTTTTTCCGGCTGAGTAGCTGTGGAGGGAGCTGGAAGGGAGATCCCACCTGGAGTGCCTCCTAGCTCAGACGAAGAGAGGCCACTGGGGGTCCATGTCTTGCTCCAGTTCTCATATAATTATTTATGTGATTTTGAAGAAGAGATCCATTGAAGAGAGTAAGAAACCTACTCCATATTTCATAAATTCAAGTACTGAGGTATCTCCGTGAAAGGTGCTTTCTTTAAGCAGGAAAGAAAATTGAATTTGGTCTTCTAGATCCTGTGAGTTAAAAATGATAAAGCTACAGACTAAAGCCGCCATGGGTCACTTGGCTGAGTACCTTTCATTCCCATCTTTCTTGCAAAGAAAATGGGAAAAACATCTCCCACCCTCCCTAAATATTTTCCTTTAACAGAGTTACTTTTTGGTTACTTTTCTTGTAACTAAATATTATAGCTTGATTTGGAAAAGTTATGAATCACTATATTACCTCCCACATTTACACTAAGAATGAGGAAATGTATTTGGCTTTCTGGTTTCTCTAATAAGAACATGGTTAGCTTGTTGACATTTTTTCAAGCAGTAAAATCTGATGGAACGAAATTTAATGGAAATGAGGGTTTCATTAATGGTTCCAGAGAGAAAAAAATGGGTCTTTCAATAATCTGTATTACAAGCAAATAGTAACACTATAACTTAAATTAATTAAGTAAAAGATGTATAACCCATAGTGGATAACGCAAGCAAATACGTTTGTGTATATGTTTGTGGCACAACAGGCGCTCGATACTGATCAAGGGCATATAAATTTACCACAATAGAGATGTCTGAGAATTGTTATTACGATGACAGCCTGACGCACAAAGAGAGAAACATCTTACACCAGAAGAAGGTTACTAATCACAACAAAGCAGACAGCAAAAGACTTAAGGATATACTGGATCATTCTTCCTTATTTATTGGAAAAGGATGAGCTCATTAGCAGTGAGGATTTCTTTTGCCCCAAGCATCTTTCTACCTTTTTAGAAATCTTAACAAGAGGGAATATATCCATGTACGAGGGCAGACTTAGTTTCAAGTATTCTAATGGTGGGCTAATTAACTTCGTCCTGAATCCCATGTGATGGACTGCTCCACCTCCTAAGTTGCAGTGGAGGTTAACACAGAAAGATAGAAAAAAGCCTGTGTAGAAGCAGCAGTATGTTGCAAAGCCGCATGCTCTAAGGTCCCTCAAGCTGTTAATCCACAAGCATCTTAGCCCATTTGAAGAGGTAAGTACCTTACAGGCATTTCCTAAGTCTCTCGTCATTCTCAGATGTTCAGCCTACTGAGTTTTACAGTCCCTCAGCACCTGGTGAATTTGGAGGGCAGCAGAGGTTTAAGAAGAGAAGGATATTATCCACAAACTGGACAGCATTACATCCAATAGCCACTACATGGCAACGTCAATCACCTCTGCTTGTGGATTTAGGCAAGCTGTAAACATGACTGGAGAAAAAAGAAAAAAAAAAAAGAAAGAAAACATCATGTTTGGCAGGCAACCTTTACTGAAGACAGAAACAGTCCAATGCCAGGTTCTCCAAGAAAGCGAGTCAGCAGAGTTGCATTGAGGTGGTATAAACCCATTTCAATTCAGTACGACAGCTCCTCATCGAGTGTAACTTCTCAGCAAAATGGCTCAACAAGAGTGCATCTACTTTTCTAAGTTCTCCATCTTACCGTGATTTACTCTTGTTTTACTTCATCCCTGCAGATGCTGAAGGCCCTGGTTTTGCCTCCCTTGTTAAGTTTTCGAAGGAAGGGAAGAAAATAGACTGTTTATCTGCCCAGCTATCAGTAGCGACTGCCAGGCAATTATCTGCTGGAACCAGTTAGTCTCATTACCAATGTGTGAGCTTCTACAGCAGTTGACACATTCTCCAAAAGAAACATTTGTTGTCAGATCACCTTCTAGGTCATCATCGCCGGCTCACGGATGGCACCACATACACAGCAACAAAAGCCAGTCAGCACTTTGCCCAAACGTGCAGCCAGCACTTTTGTCTGAATGAGTCTTTCCAGTTGCTTCCTGCAGCCCTGGGAAAAAAAAAAAAGAACAAACCAAAAAAAAAAAAGCAAAAAAAAAAAAAGCAGCCATTGTGCAGGCACGGAGCAAAACCCACTAGCGCCTAGCACCTGTGCAAGAGCTCCGAGTGCATTATACTTATTCAAGTTTGCAAATAAGGGCCGCTACTGTGATTCCTGAACAAAAAGAGCTATTAAGATAAGCGAAACTCTTGCTCCCCTTCCTGCCAGCTGAGTAGCATCCTTATCCCGCTGGGTACCCCGGGACCCTCCCTCCGCAGAGGCAGGGGCGAGCTTCTTGGCAGCCCGAGGTTGGAGTTCAGCATTGCCTCCCTTCCCGGTCTCATTAGCATGAGATTCAGACAGAGCTGCTCCATTCAGAGCCCTGGCCTCCGCGTGGTTTGGGGGTCTCTAATTCCTGTTTCTGGCCACTGTGCAACCAAAGAGAAAGTAGGGGGGTGAAACTATCCGACACTGCGCCTTTCTGAGGGAAACAATGACTGCTGGTAGGCAAGTAGAACGCCATCAGCTAACGAAGTTCTTAGGAAAAGAACGCGTTGGTATTTTAGTAAAGCTGGATCCTCGGGAGTTAGTAGTTCTCCTCCCAGAACAACTTTATGGGGCACAGCGGACCGGGAGGTAAATTGCAGCCATCCCAGAGCTTCTGTTTCTTCCTAACAAGTCGCAAATAGGTAGAAATGGAGAGAAGGATTTGCACAGAGATTACAGTCCTTTAAAATCCAGTCTCTTACAATGCATGGCCGTGCCTTTTCCGCACTGGAATGAAAAATCGTTCACAATGATGTTTTAAAGCATCCTTTACATACATGTTTATATAGTATACCTATATTTTTAAAAGGATTTACAAATACCTCCCTGGAAGGTAGTACGTGATAGTGTTTCTCTTTGGAGAAAGAAATGAGGAAATAGAGACACTTAGGAAGGTGTGACTCCCGTTTCTCCCTTCCTGTAAATGAAGTCAGCACCTGGCTTGGATATTCTTACATTCTTACTGTATTTCTAAGATAAGGAAATAGATGATAAAACAGTTATGTGACTGATATGCAGATCTCCTACCCAGCACTGTCTAGTTCCTGGGAGGTAACTGAGCTAAGAGCTGGAAAGCCCAGGTTCTGTGCCCGGCAAGTCAAGGTGTTGGGCGCACATTTGTCTCCCTCGCCTATTCGGACTGCAGGTCGGCGTGGGAAGGGACCTTCTCTTAACGTGTGCACGCTGCCTGGCGTAATCAGTGTAACGGGACTGTGCGACGTCATTCTCCATTACGTCGCACTATATGCTGTTAATGCACATGATGATACGCTCCGTACGCTCTGTGCACTCTGCTAACAGACTAACGTACTGTACTGTGTTATACACAGGACCTAATTTCTGGTTTTACACAGATAAATGTCACTTAGTAAGATCAATGTCTTGACATTCTCGTCAGGACAGAGCTCAGGCATGACAAGTGATTAACATTGCTCAAGCACTTGACCTTCTTCTTCCTAAAACCATCAGAGAGTGATTTATTTTGCTTTGTTGCCCAGCCTCTGTTCCCTAAATCAAATACAGTCACCTTTCTTTACCTACGTATGCCTATCAGTCTTTGGCACGTCCTGTAGGTTCCCCTCACTTCTTCAGTCCTGCTCACCTTTGAAATGTTAGGTTTCGCTTTGGAAAAGGGTATCAGCTTCTGATTCAGCTTCTCAGAGGAGCAAATGATGGTGAACCGACCTTGTCCCTGAGGGGGAGCTTCCAAAAGGAAAAGGCATTTATTCCGTAAAATTATGCTACCTCTGTTGCTGCCAGTAACCTACCAGTTAGGGCTCTTTTGACCGCCCTTCTTCGCAGGACAGCTGCTTAAGGGCTCCTTGAGACCAGAAAACAGTTAAAAGAAAGTGGCCGCACTTTAAAATGCGTATGTCTGTTGGTATAAATCCCCCCCTTTCGCAGAGGAACTGAGCGGCTCCATTAACATCAGCTGCGGTGTGAGTGCCCATACCCCTGCTGCAGCCCCTCTTCCCACCCCGCAGCTCCTGCTCACATCGAGGCACAGCTTTTTGCTATTTAAATAGGCTCCACGAGGAACAAGGTAACTTTCAAGTTTTAAACAGAAAAGCAATCTTCAAAGCAGCCCAGAACCTGCTTCAGGTAGGAATGCGAAGGGATGGAATAAAGAGCGTGGGAGGCATGGTATTATTTTGGAAACAGGGAAATCCCAATTTTATTAACATCTCTGAAGAATCCAAATCTTTCTGCACCTGGGGTTTTCCCAGGTGGGATGGGGAAATGCATTTTTCCATTTGATAAATACCTGGATATAGTGCCAAACTGAAAAATTCAGGTAAAACAGAATGTTTCCAGTCTGAAAACTACCTGCTTATGAAGTCGCTGTGCTTCATTTGGGAACCGTGTGCTTCATCGCTGCCCAGTTTTACATTTTGCTTTGTCTTTCCCATGAAAGTGTCACACGCTTTTCTGTAACGTGACTCGCTAACAAAAGATACTGCAGAAATATTTTATCACTTGGCATCAGCTTACACAAGAACATGAAGTCTGGTGCCTGATGAAGGCTTAAGCGATATCCTAAAAATCTCCGATGGTCACGGTGGTGGTGGAGTGCTCTGAGCCTGACTAGGAATTCCTGTCCCCCTGTTGCCCCCTTTGCACCGTTATATAGGGCAGATGCATCTGATGAGCCGCACGAAGGCTGGTGGTCCCTGTGCGGGACTTCACCCGGCACGGGAGCAGCCTCGGCTGCTGCCACGGAAGACGGTGGTTCTCCGTTTTGCTGCTGCTTCCCAGCGTGCGAAGGGACGCCAAGCAAGAGTGATTCTCTGTATGTACCTAACGTATTGTAATGTAACACCCTAAAGCCCATCTTACCTCTCGGGAAAGGGAATGTAGGCAAATTGCTTACCTTATCTCACAGCCTGGGATAGCCCTGCCTGGTCGTTCATGTAGGATTAAATTAAATAAAAAATTTGAGGGCAATGAGTTCCGGGAACAAAGCTTTTTAGTTGTAGGAAACACTTTGGGTGTCACCCTCGTACTTACAGCCCATGCCTACAGCACTGCCGCCATGCACTCACAGCACTGGGTAAATGAAATAATGCAATAATAAGAAATATATGCATTTCAATTACTAAATGTTCCCATGCACCAGGCCACAAGCTTAAAAATTCCATCTGTTTATTTAATTGCAGTTTACCAGGACCATGGTAATTAGAGATAAAACAGATCTGTTAGATTATCCAGTTTATTTTACTGCAAGAGCGGTAACTTAATAAGACATATTAACATATTAAATTCATCCTGCCCTAGATCTCAGCCAAAATGCTGAAGAGATAAGATACATTAGTGCAGTTTGCCTTCATAATAAAATGGTTGATATCTGCTTTATTTTGGCTTGCAGTGCTACTGTGAGTCATGTTAAGAAAAGGCTTTTTTTTGTCCTTGTTTTACCTGTAATCTGAACCTCGCCGCATTGTTCAGAACACCTCCTGACCATATTGCTCTGGATGTAATTAACCACGGTGCAGGGCTTTGGATTCCTGATGCAAATAATCTCCCAGAAAGTTACTCTGGATCGAACTGATATTTCCCAGCGCACTCGCAATAGTATTTCATTCTGAGCTACAGGTTGCAGCTGGTCTGTCTCTCACTGTGTGCTGCTAAGTGCTTAGACTGGCACTTTATTATCAGAATAGAACAAATCTAGGCTAATGTGTGTAGTATAAAGAGTCCCAGGGAGCCAGGGCTCCTCATTCTCCAACCATTCTTTCCAGTTTTTCTGCTGTTGCACTCCGGATAATTGCAGTTTAATTGGGTGACATGAAATGAAAACTGTGTCCACATTATCCAGGATTATCTCTTTTTCCTGAAGCCTGCCACCAATTGAAAGGAGCCCATTTATCAGTCCAAAGAGCTGTGCTCAGTTGCTTTTACGAGCTGGGAAGAGTGTGAGAACAGGCTAGAAACGGGAGAAAAGGACTTGACAGCTAAGAAAAATTATTTCAGTTGTTTATCACGAGGAAAGTTTATCTGATTCTTTACAAAATGATATGGAGGCTCAGAGTGTCAAGCCATGAGTAATGAACATTGACCAAGTTTGCTTCCTCAACTTGATGTGCTCAAACACTGCCTCCCTTTTGTGTGGGCACAGATCAACTTTAAAAGCTTCTTTCAGGCGGCATGAATGCACTTCATTTTACCAAAAAGAACTTTGTATTGATAGCTAGGAAAAAGGAAGGTTGTTTAAAAAGGAAGGGTAGACAATCAGGACAAAATGAAGAGCTTTCAGTTTCCATTATGAGCATGTCGCTCTATTCTTCTCAGCTGTTTATACATTCCCAGCACAATAATGCTTCTTTGCAGTAATATGTTTCCCCTTTTACACTATTCGTATTGAAAAAAGCCCTCACATCATGACCACAGTAATAAATACTATAGAAATGTGGGTATAATGTCAATTTGCATTCTGTGAGAAGATCAAGGTAAACCTAAAGGCCAAAAGAATATTCCGCTAATGCTCATTCATCATTCTACAGTTCCAGGTAACAGAAGGACCTTGTCACTACACCGCACACCCTTTCAATTGCTAGTGCATCTGTGTGAATATTTTAGCCTAATGCACTGATTGTTAAATAGAAAGAGCAGTCTTTGAAATTGTCTACTGCGCTCAAATCCCTAGCTGCACAAGGTCTGGGCAGGAGTGGTTTCTATTCAGGAGGAAATAGAAGGCTTTAGCTCAGTAAGCACACTGTGTGTGAAAGCGACTGAGGATATTAGGAGTTATTAAATTAAAGTTTGCAAAGAAAAAAAGCTCATGAACTATAAATGGCTACTGTAAATATATTGTAAATACCTTGCACAGATGAATGAAACCACAGTAGTTGTCCGGGCACTTCTGATTATAAATCCAACCCAGAGAAGGGATTTGAATACGTACGTAGGAATAAACGTCCCCTTTCCATCACTGATGCCTTCTTAAATCATTGGTCAGCTGCATTAATTAAGGCTTACAACACACCTCTAAATAGAGGCGCTCTCGCAAGCACACACACCGAGGCAGAGCACGGCTGGCAGTCGATGCCCCTTGCTTGCACGCTGGCCTGGGTCCTGCTCTGTATGGCCCAAAAACGAGTGTCGAGGCTGATCCTGAGCCCACGGGCGGTAAATGGAAAGACCTTCGCTCATACGAGTGGCCCTGGGATCAGCCCACCCCATGTGTCTGTGTGCTGGGTGTTCTCCAAGAAATACAGAGGATATCCAGAGCTTGCACTTCCACTTTTTTTTTAATACTTAATTAACTGAAATGTTATGCTTTGGGTCTTAACCCAAGCTCTGTTAAACGAGGGAATGAGACTTAATGCAAGGGATTTTATTCTGGTTTTGCTCACTGGGGGTTTGTAAACCTCTTTGGGGTTTTGGGTGCCTGCTGCTGTCAGAGATGTGCTGCTGGACAGGGCGAAGCTTGGGGCAGACCCAGTGTGACCATTCTGGTTTGCCTGTTACTGTGGAAAGTGATGGTGTTATCAGTCTTTGGAAAGGGAGAAATACGAACGCTTTAGGATGCCACAGTCAAGGGTTTGTAATGCCCCCAAAAATGGTGAGATGTCATCCAACCTTAATGTAGTCAACTGTACCATGAAATCTGTGCCTGAATGGTGGCTATTCATTTCATGGAAGTCCAACTACTCCATATTCAGCCAGAGTCCAGCTAAACTCCTCTCTCTCTCTTCCTCTGTCCTAAACCATTATCCCTTTGGTTTAAATGAAACCTATAGGAAGCATAATCTGTTCCACTTTTTAGAGGTTAGCTGTGGAGGCAAACCACAAAGGAGCTGGAGTTTCATACGGTATAGAGAGGTGCTCAGATTTTTACTAATAAAGTGTCACAGGTCAAACATTAGGAGCATAAAGTGCATGCCCCTGGGAGGATGTATTTTTAATGTTCGTGGATTGCAGTTTGACAACTTGTGACAGGTAGAATCCATTTCTGTACTGTCTCATGTAAATTCACCAGGAAGAGTATATATGCTAATCATTAAAAAAAAAATAAATACACTGAGAAGCCAAATAATTCACTTCTTATTACAGCAAACAGTCAAATACAGGGAGAGGAAACTTGTCTTTATCCACTGAAAATTAACACCTCCGCAGCTGGGAAGAAGAGTGGAGAATGTTTACCAGGGCTGGATAGTGTATGTCTCCCAGGCAGCATTCTCTTTTTGTGAACGGCAGATTTCAAAAGTCACTCCCTCCTCCTGGTCTGCGACTGACCACTTTTTTGTAAAGATCCGTGGGAATTGTTTGTCACTCAAAGCTATATTTTAATTTATCTTCTCTTTACACGTCCGTATTTTCCATACCTGGGAATCATGGAGGTCAAAGCAATAGCCCCCCAGTTCAGGACTCGCAGCAATTTTTTTTCTGAGTCACAAGGAATTAAAAAAGAGAAAGCCGGAGCCAACAGAGGAAACAAAGTACAGTATTGCCATTAGTAGGTTGATCCTTATGGTCCAAGGAAGGTCAGGGACTGCTCAGGGTCATAACTGCTGGCTTTTTCCCTCACCTGTATATCTACCAGCACGTGCATGGCTGTGGAAAAGCCGTCGGAAGGGAGTCATTAACTTTTACAGCTGACGAGTGTGTAGGGAGGCTCAGCTGATTCCCTTTTACAAAGCCTTTGGGGACACGTAGGTGATGAATGCTACAGCAACAGGAGAGAACACCAGGAGATCCAGGAACCTGGCCCCGGAGCCTACACGCCGCTTTTATACAAATGGTACGTGAAGCCCAGCGACTCCTGTGTGTGAGGATGCAGACAGGATGTTTGCGATGGATTTTTGTTAGCGTTTTTTTCTGATCAAGGTGTGCGGTCTGTTACAGGATCAGTGATGGGAATTTTACTTTGGTTTTTATATATGTTTTGCTAAGAGCCAGGCCAGCTATATGCCATTGTCGTTCTCTCCTGTGTTTTCGGTACAAAGAAGTTATGTCAGGACAATTTTACAGTTATAAAAAGGAGGATGAAAAGTCCATGTATGTCCAAATTAATGGTGACCTGCAGCTATTTGTAAATATGCTCTAACACATTCCCTTATGCTCATTATCCAGCGAGGAATTCCATTTCATTTGATGCACACTATCTTAATAAAAAACTAGGTTGGCCCATTCATCCCACTTCTCTTCGATAAGATATCGCCTGAGATGAAGGGAAAACCATTCTGGTATTGTAGAGGACAGGTGGCAAGATAATTATAGTGAGATCCCTACTTTAGCTTTGTGAATGGCAGCATTACAGGTGTTGCTAGCCCAAACTATGTCCTTTGGTCAGAACTTCCCGAAGATTCTATTTTACTGAGGATAGTGATCCTTAAGAACATTAAAAACTTTCTTGCGTGTTTCCACATCTTGACAGAATCTAGCTGTATTCCAAATGTATTTATGTGAAGTCCTTTAACACTCTAATTTCACTTACAGAACTCAGGGGGATGCAGTATTACGCAGGACAGCGACCTCCACCACTCCACCAACAAGAGTGGAAGGTAAGTGGTTTGTTGTGTTGCCAATCCATATATTTGTAAATGAAGAAATGTGTGTCTCTTGATACAGAAAAAAGCCTATAAGCATATTTCATCCAGTCTTTAGTTTTGTGTGGCCAATGTCTGTAAGATGTGTTTTATTACAAAGGGCAGTTTCACTACCCTCTGTTTTGCTCAGCTGTCTGCATTTTTAGCGGGGTTATCTTTCCCTTTTAGTTGAAGATGCTGCTACTGAGAAGCAGAAAAAGACATCATTTGCCTCTTTGCATAATGGATTTCTATGACTTTGCTTTGACTGTACCTCAAGTCCATGGCCTGTCTCTATATATATTCAGGATTTTCATTAGAGTTTTAAGGGTCACTCACTGAGGAGGTGTGAAACGACAGGACTGCACTTAAGAAAAGAGGCACTATTCTAATTTCCACCTATGTGAAGGGCTTCCTCCATTTTTTTCATAATTGATGAGTCAAGTGTGGAGTAAGGAAATCACAGTAAGGACAGGATATTTATCTGTAACATTTGTAGGTCTTTAATAAGACACCAGCTTTTCTTGGAAGTTATCCCGACTTTCACATGGTGTAAAGCAGATGACTCTTCAGTTTCAGAAGCTTTTGCTTATGATACAGCAGGTGTGACATGTTTCATAACATCTCATGTGCCTTTGTAGTTGTCTCTTCACTAGATTGCATGCAAACTCCCTCCAGCTAAATTACGGGTGCTTCATGGGACCTGGTAATGGAGGCACATCCAGGAGGAAGACAGACAAAAAAAGGCAAAAAAAGAGCTTCTACAGGAGCCACACTTGCAAATCCTGCTTTTGTAGGAGAACTCTGTGCAAGAAAGACTTGCAGATGATTTAAGCTACAAGTTTTCTAGATCTTTAGGTTGGCTGCGGATTCTGATTCCAACACACCCACTAACACTGTTGAGTAAGCCAAGGTATTTCCAGCAGTGGGGAAAAAAAAAGTATCCGTACCACCGGACAGGACTTTGGTAACACCTCGTTTTGAATGTACAGTTTTAGGCGTAGCAATCATGAAAATTCAATCCCCTACAGAGAATCATTAGTAGGAAAAGTGAGTCTGTTCTCATATAAGGATCTAGAAGAGACTGGCTTAATTAGCTGCTTATAATAAGACGTGATTGATCTCCACTGTTGATGTTTACCCCTCTGACATATTTACAGAGCAGAGTTGCTTCACCTAAAGAGAATGTTGGCAAAACAACAAATAGATATAAACTGGCCATGGGTAAACTTTGCCTGGGAAAGGGGGTTCTCTGCTGGCAGAAGGCAGAGGGTTTGGAGCAACTTTTTAGTTGGAAGAGGGTGAGCAAAATGCTAACAGCACCTGAGATGGAGCTCTGTGAGCTTATGAAATAGATTATGTGGCATGTGTGCTTGGAGTAGCAGATGACTGAACTGAATGACAGGTCCCTACCTGTCCTATGTTCCTGTATTTTTTATCACATTCCTTGTTCCTGTTTCCCATGTTTTATTTCCTTCTTGCTTTTTTGCATTTTTGCTTGTAAGAAGATAGGCAATTTAGAGGAGAAACAAAGAAATGCTGATGGATGATACACGGTGTTGTCGGTGCCGAGGGATCTGAGTAAGAAGCCAACAATTTTCTGCAGTAAGACACGGCAGTGCTATTATCTAGACATTGTGTTCCATCAGTGGAAGGTACTTTGGGTGCCCCCTTTTTCTGTCACTTGTAATGGCACAGAGCATGTCTGTGACATGAGAGGGCAAGAGGATGCATCCCTATCTAGGTTCAGTCAGCTGTCTTCATCATAGGCAGTGAAAGCTCAAGACAACTGAGGCATCACCTGAACCAGTTCACCAGGAGAGAGAAAACAATCAAGTTGCCACTTAACATCTATACTCTAGATACCTATCAAATAGGAATTGCACTGAAATCAACAATCCTATAGCAAATAGCAGACTGCAAGTCTTACAGTATCTCATTTATGCGTACATGCCAGAGTTGTCATACTTGCTTCAAACTGTGAAATTCATAAATCAGGATTTGAAAAGGCATACATTATAGTTGGTTTCAGATAACAATATTATGAGTTAGAGATGAAAGGGAACAGGTTGGCCAAACATCAATCCAATCCCAGACTGGTCTCTGTTTTTCTCTAAAAAAAAATTGAATACGTTTATCCTTTTTCATCCAATTTCACATTTTTAAAGAAGATTAGAAGGCAATCATCTTTACAATTCTACATGTAGAAGGTAGCCCTGTTGGCTCCCTTCATCTTGGCTAACTACAGCTATCTAACATAAAATTCAGCTCCAGATCACGGGCATTAAAATTGAAAAGTCTACAGTGTTGATGTCTAATGTAAGCTGGGTGTTTCAGGTCTCTACTGCGGTCAAAGGAGATCATGACTGAGATGTCGCTGCAGAGACATAAACATCTAGTGTCCTCTGAGCTTGCCATGAGGTATCTGAGATATGTTCATAGGGCTGGCAGATACAGCTAGGATTACTGGGTACTGGGAGAGGCAGCTGGATTGAGGTTACTCCAATTACCGAAATCTAGGCAGCTGAATTCCACCTCTAGTCAGTCCAGTCACTGATGTCTACAAGATTCCTTGTTGCATCCCGAAGATATCTTGCTGAGAGATGCCTTCCATTTCCATGGATCCAGCCACCACTAAGGATGCAAGAACCTTCTCTCTTTTCTATCCCCTACGCTTCCCCACTCCACTGAAACACTACACTATATTGCACAGCAGCTCACAGTTAACGTGACCAACCCCACTTGTAATCTTTTTTCCCACTATGCCACTTGCTCCCTTTCTGTTGAAAATACTCTGTTTCTGTTTCTTGATTCGGGCACAGAGTCATGGAGACATTCTTCATTTTCCCTCTCCGCCTCCTGCCATACCTGTGCTGTCTCCATGTTTGATTGTTTCTCTTTTCAACCTGCACTTAAGATTCCTTCTGATAGCCAAGGTATTTATCCACAGTCTTAAAATCCCTCATGAGTTCTGCATTATTCTTTGACACCTACATTACACCCTCCCGTTCTATCCAAACACTGCTGCTGTCAAAAAAAGAAAGAAGCCCTCTCCTTGGACAGATCATTTCATGCCCTTCAGCAAGGCTTTTCCTTTGACCCCAACTTCTAACAAAACTGCGTGCAAACTTTTCATGCTGACCTTCCTTCATCTCAGGCTTTTTTTCCCCCTGCCATACTCCTCTTCATGCCCTTCATCCCAGCAGTACTAGCCTTACTAGTCCCTTTATTGTTTTCTTCCACACACATCACTGTGTCTCTTACCAGATCATGTTTGTACTGCCCTTCTACCCTTCTCTTCCGTCAAGTGTGTCCTGAAAATCCATTCTTCTGAAACACTCACAAACATTGTGTCGCACTGCAAATGCTCACTGTCCTTGTGCTGCTTACTGGATGTTGTCGAACAAGACTAGCTACTCGCCACACGTAAGACTGGAGTGGCCATGAGGAATGAGAACTCCAATAGGAAGCAGGCTCAAATTGAGAAAGTAGAGCAATAGCATGGACTACTCTAACAATTTTTGGTGAAACCCATGAAATGCTTCACATTCTGAAATCTGCTGCAAGATAGTCTCCTTCTGGGTAGTACAAAGGCTGGCACTGGCTTATTACCACCCACCTTAGTGCTCAGGCATTGCCCCTTTCTTAGGATGGGTATGGTACTCTATGTCTTTTCCACCGTGAAGCCATTTCGGTGTTCTGATGGGGAAAACATACAGTGACAGGTCTTGAAATCATGTTGAAATCACATTAAAAGCCATTTAAAGCTGAACTTGCAATGGAGTCTTTACAGGGTTGCAGTGACGTCTCTGAGTGCAATAGGTTAGACATCAGACAACATGCATTAATGCTATTGAGAAATTTGCTGATGATATTCATAGCAATTAGCTGGTTTTAAAAGCAGTTTCTTAGCCTGTAAACCCATCAGAACAGGGATTGCATTAGTCTCTATAAACTTGCCTAGATGAGGCCAAAAGATGCATTTTTTTGAAGTGTCAGAAGAAAATGATTTAACTCACATTTAAAAGCTCAAATGGGCTGGGCAAGTAATAATTTAGCACTGTAGCTACTACAAATGAGTCTTGTGCTCCACCTTTTCTTATTTTTATTATTTAGGACAGTACCACCTGTCTTTCACTCTGGGCTTGTTAACACCGTGTCATCCTGGGAAGTGCCTCCAGATTGCTGACTACCACTTGGGAACATTGGAAGAACAGCCTGTTCCCAGTCTGTGTTTCCTCAGTAACGTGCTGCGCGTGCTGGGACAGGACTTTGGCAGCGCAAGAAAATAGTTAGGTACTGGAAGCATCTGTAAGCCTGCAGTTCATGTCTGCCTCAGTTATGGAGACTTTCTAGTACTCTGAAGCATAAGTAACGTTGGTTGCATCTCTTGAGTTTGCAGCATGGAAATCCACATTGCTCTACAGTGCTTACTTAAGCCTCCACATTGCAGTTCCTGCCCAGAGACCGCCTTGCTGAAAAAAAACCATGAAGAAAACCTGGCAACCTAAGAAACTCCACTCTCCCTTCCAGACTTTCCCTCTAGCTGCAGGACAGCACTCGGGGAACACCGTGTCTGTCCTCTCTCGGGCATCTGCTGTTGCCCTGCTTGGACAGGTACCCCCAGGCGCTCGCCAGCGTGTGTTTGGGCTAACGTGTTTCAAGAGGGGAAAGAATGGGCTGCAAAGTGCCCCTCTCCGTGTGTCAGGGTCTCTTAGTTAAGTAGCAGACATCCATGCGGTTTTCCTGGAAAACAAGGGGCACGAGAACTTCCTCTGCAACAAGCGTCACTTCACGTTTCATAAAACTATCCTGCTCCTTAAGGAGTGGCTCATTTTTCCACATCCAATTGCTATTCCAGAGCTTCATGACTCTCAAAATCCTTTGACTTTCAGCTGAAACTTAGCAAGGATGAGCTCAAACCTATTTATTCTTGTGTCAACATTGTTTTTCAAACTGCACTTCTCCTGCTCTGTGCATTAGGGTAAGGCAGTAAGGGACTCTGGAGCGCAGGTAGGTTTTTTCGTCAATCTTCCCAGTCAAAGGGAAGGGGTTTGAAAGGGCTAGTTGAATCTGGTGAATCAACAAATGGTTATGGGACCAAACAGCCAGGGATTTGGCTACTAAGACTGTGGGATTCACTTTGAGAAACATGGTCTACTGGGGGCTGATGGGGTCCATCTGTCAGAGAAGGGGAAGAGGATCTTTGGTCATCGGCTTGCCAAGCTGGTGAAGAGGGCTTTAAACTGAAGTTGCTGGTGGAGGGGAACCTCAGTCCGTCCCTTCCCTACCAGATGATGCCAGTGCCAGCAATAGGTGCCCAGAGCCTCAAGAGGGTTCACAGGTCATTAGGAGAGCACCCGAAGAGCAGCACAAAGGAATTCCAGCCACTCCAGCCTCCAGCCAGTAAGTCAGCTTCATCGGGGCCCCAACTTAAATGCCTCTGCGCAAGTGCACATAACATGGGGAATGAACAAGAGGAGTTAGAGGTGTGTGCATGCCTGCAGGGCTATGATCTTACTGGCATCACGGAGACATGGCGGGATGGCTCCTGTGACTGGAGCACCGGAATGGAAGGATGCAGGCTCTTCAGGAAGGACAGGCA
>JANZLQ010000008.1:6649610-6662338 GCA_026212715.1 Elanus axillaris | reverse complement strand
AGGAGAAGACCAGGTTCGAGACCATCTAAGGAACCTGAAGCTGCACAAGTTCTATGGGACCTGATGAGATGCATCTGCAGGTGCTGAGGGAGCTGGTGGACAAAGTAGCTAAGCCACTATCCACTGTATTTGAGAAGTCATGGCAGGCTGGGGAAGTTCCCACTGACTGGAAAAGGGGAAACATAATTCTCATTTTTAAAAAGGAAAAAAAGGAAGACCTGAGGAACTATAGGCCAGTCCTTCTTGCCTCTCTGCCTGGAAAGATCATGGAGCAGATCCTCCTGGGAACTATGCTAAGGCACATGGAAAATAAAGAGGTGATTGGTGAGAGCCAACATGGCTTCACTAAGGCCAAATCACGCCTGACAAATTTGGTGGCCTTCTACAATGAGATTACAGCATTGGTGGATAAGGGAACAGCAACTGACATCATGTACCTGGACTTGAACAAAGGATTTGACACTGTTCCTACTGACAACCTTATCTCTAAATTGGAGAGACATGGATTTGATAGATGGACCACTCAGTGGATAAGGAATGGGCTGGATGGTTGCACTCAATGGCTCGATGTCCAAATGGAGACCAGTGACGAGTGGCGTTCCTCAGGGGTTGGTATTGGGACGGGCGATGTTTAACATCTTTGTCAGTGACCTGGATGGTGGGATTGAGTGCACCCTCAGCAAGTTTGCCAACGACACTGAGCTCTGTGGTGCGGTCGACACGCTGGAGGGAAGAGATGCCATCCAGAGGGATCATGACAGGCTTGAGAGGTGGACCTGTGCGAACCTCCTGAAGTTCAACAAGGCCAAGTGCAAGGTCCTGCACGTGGGTCGGGACAATCCCAAGCACAAATACAGGCTGGGCAATGAGTGGATTGAGAGCAGCCCTGTGTCCAGTTCTGGAGCCCCCAACATGAGAAGGACATGGACTTGTTGGAGTGAGTCCAGAGGAGGGCCACAAAAATGATGAGGGGGCTGGAGAGCCTCTCCTATCAGACAGGCTGAGAGAGTTGGGGTTATTCAGCCTGGAGAACCAGAGAAAGCTCCAGGCAGACCTTATAGCAGCCTTCCAGTACCTAAAGGAGGCCTACAAGAAAGCTGGAGAGGTACGCTTTACAAGGGCATGTGGTGATAGGGCAAGGGGTATTGGCTTTAAACTGAAAGAGGATAGATTTGGATTAGAACCTAGGAAAAAAATCTTTACTGTGAGGGTGGTGAGGCACTGGAACAGGTTGCCCGGAGAGGTGGTAGATGCCCCATCCCTGGCAGTGCTCAAGGCCAGGTTGGATGGGGCTTGGAGCAACCTGGTCTAGTGGAAGGTGTCCCTGCCCATGGCAGGGGGGTTGGAACCAGATGATCTTTAAGGTCCCCTCCAACCCAAACCATTTCATGATTTCTGTCATTACTCTCCTGATGTACAGAGAGCAGCTGCATCCCACCACAGCTTTGTTTTGCTGCGTCAAGCAAGGCAAGCATTTGTAATATCTTCTTTTAAAAGAGGATCTCCGTTTTCCCAGTCATCTGAGGAGCCCTCCTCTCTACTCTTTCCTGCCCGATGATGCCCCCCTCTCCGCAGCCCCTCTGCCCACAGTCCAGATGACTAGCAACCCCACTGCCTGCATGGCAGTGATGGCAGCAGCTGCAGCATCATGGGTTTATTTGTCTCGATTTGGCACCTCTTTTCTTGCTCTTTTACTGTTCTGGTTTTTATTTCCCTGCATTTACTGGCAATACCTTGGCTGGCGTCTTTGAGCTTTTTTTTCTTGGCTTTTTTGGCTTTTTTTCCTGCTTTTTTTCTTGGCTGCTTCACAACTGGCAGCTCAGCTGTGAAGCTCTGACCAGCTGACATACCCAAGTCTCTCCCCTCCTCACTTTCTTCCAAACGGGAATCTCCAAGCTGGCAGCAGAAATTCTTGTGAGTAATCCCCCCAGCTCCCATCTTTGCATTTTCTATTGCATTTTTCATCAGACTTCTGCACCAAACCACCCATTTTGTTTTGCAGGATATCCCAGTCATCTCTGAGTATTAATGATGTTGCCTAATGAGGCCAGCAATTAGTTTCTGATGGTGCTGAGCTAATGTCATTTTTACAATAATTTATTTCCTTTAAGATTAATCTTTTCTGCATTTTGCACTGCTGGGTGCATTTAGCATCCTGGGCCCACGCTCGGAAGAAGGGAGGAAAGCGAGGAAGCAGTATGTCAGCCTTCCTTGAAGGTTCATCACAGCCCAGGGCAGGTGTTTCCTCTTCCTCTAGGTCCTGGGGTTCACAGAGCTAGAAAGCTCACTCCTGCATTTAAAGGAAAGCAAAAGCAAGCAACTTGGCAGGAGCACTGCAGCATTCCTGCTTTTTCCATAGGAGGGTAGGAGAGGCTTTGCTATATAGAGCTCTGAGCAGATGCAAAGGGCCACATTCTCTGTGTTAGTGGTAAATTATAAGGCGGCTTTTCATTCTCTTGATGCTCCTGTTGGATTTTGCAGCGAGACTGAACCTCTCCAGATCCCTCTGCAACTAATCTATATCAGATTGCAACTCCAAATACTTTATTAGCAACCAATAACTACCTCTCAGCCAGCCTTTGGACTCAAACAAGGGTAGCAGTCATGAAGGGGGCTGATAGAAGACTGCTGGTTTATATGAGCTGAGTGACACAGAGGGATTGCAGGATGAGTTCTCAGTGGCTGTGACATTGCCATTACATGGACTAAAGTGCTTTAATTTTTGTCACGGGATCAGGTGACTACTTATCAGCCGTGGCCATTTGTAGCTGTAAGTATCCAAAATATTGACCATGAAAAGGAAGGACAAGTGTTAAAATACAGCCAGTGACCTTCTCAGTCAAACAACATTGGCCTCAATGCATGTAAGACACACAGAATATATTTGCAATGTATGTGATATTCATTGCGATTATATTTCTAAAACTCTGGCCATTTGGGTTCAAATCTTGGCCTAAATGAGAACAAAAAAATGAATTTGGCAGTGCCTACCTCCTGCTTTCACATCCTGACAACCACTCTGCATTTTGTGCATCCCGAAATGTACAGCACGGTTTGGGACCCAATGAGGACCACCCCAGGGAAGCACGGCCAGTCTGAAACCGCACAAGTTTTGTAGGCAGGTCCGCACATATGAGCCAATATGCTTTTGTCCCTACCTGGGCTTCCTAACCATCCACAAGCAGCAGATTCGGACACTGAAATCGAACAGAAGAGGATGTAAAAATCACAGTTTGCCATCAGCAGAAGTGCCGTGTGAGGTGTTGCTGTTGTTGGGGCTCTGAGAGCACCCATGGGATGGAGGTCCCCTGGGATGGCCACCCACCACCCTGCCCATGGGCACCTGAGCTCCTGGGGGTCCCATCAGGGACAGGAAAGCTCAGCGGTGCTCATAATAACCTAACTAATATGGACTTTCAGCTTCTCAAAGTAAGATTTACTTTGGTCTGCTGAATTAGTTTCAAGATGCCTGATGTGAAAAGCTTCAGGTAGGACCAATTTTTGGAAGAGAGAAGACTAGCACACCTCCAGACCGATCCTATGTCTTCTCAGCCTCCAGCCACACCTGAAAACCTTCACCAGGACATTTGTCTTTATTTATCTGAAGTATTTAAATACCTCAGGACTCACTGTATGCTCCACCGTAAACACCGGGCAACCTCCAATTAGCTTGGAAAAAACAGAAGCGGTGGCAAGATAACGACCACAGATGTAATGACGACTGGTGCACAAAGAACCGTCCTGTTAAACATATCATTCGATGTATTCCACTCGCTGTCGAAGAAACAACAGACCATCACCTTATTTGAAATCCTTACAGGGGCTGTTAGGTTGTTGCTTCCCTTTCCACCCTTGCTGGCTGCCGGAGCGAGCGAGAGGGTAATGGAAGAGGCAGTCCCCTGGGAAAAGCAGCTCCCTCGCTGCAACACAATCTCTGAAGGATTTCCCGAACCCCTTCGGAAGGGTAGGTACAAATTAAAGACAAGCTTTTCCGCAGCCATAACCAGGCTCTGGGGATTGTTGTTAGTGCTGTAAAATCTCTTTTGCTGGCCTAAATAAATAAAGACAAAACATGTAGAAAATGACTAAAAGAGCAGGATGTTGGGAGACAGCCGGCACAATGCGGAAGAACACACAACAGGAAAATTTAATGTGGCTGTCTGGATTGCCATGCTACTTAAGCGCAACATTTTTTCCACAAAAAATGTCAAACTTTTAGAAAAACCTAACATTCCCAAAGATGGCCTACCTTCCCCTTTTCTTACTCAAAAGAAAGAACAGTTTGCCAGAACTGGGGAAAAATTCTGAGATGCTTTTTCAGAACTGTGTTCACCAAAACAGAAGTTCCATTTTCCCTGAGCAAAGGCTGCCAGGTCCAGATGCTTGGACTCTTACCTCCCATCCCCACACAGACGTACAAATTCCAATTGATATCAAACAGCTCCCAGTATGATAATTTTCAAATCTGGTCTAAGCTTGCCATCGATATTAACTCCAAACGGCACGTGCATCGTGGTAAAAAAAGGAAAAAAAAAGCAATATTGTTTTATTAACTGAAATAAAAGGTCAGAGAAAGAATTAAGATGATGAAGAAGCAGCAAAAGAAGAAAATGTGTCTCCTATGCTCGGGCAGTCATTCAACCTCTAAATACAGGAGTCTCCAAAAATACATATTTCCAATCTATTTGAGCTACAAGCACTTGTACATCACGTGGCTCTGCATTGTTGCTACAAGCACTTAAATACCGAACCACCTTCTGCTTATCCTGGTACTGGTCCCTTGTGCTGCTCTGCATAAGAGCCCTGTCACTTCAGTCCTGCTTTCCATATGGACAAGCTTTACATTGCCTGCCCGTTCGCTAAGACTCGGGGAATCGGGGTGTCATTCGGTCTCTGGTTTTCCCGCTGTACGAGTGCAAGAGCAACTACTCGTTATTTCTTTTTGGCATTGAACAGGGCAGGAGGAAAGGAGCTTCATTTGTGAAACCCTAAGCAGTGTAATTTTCTATCAGAGCCATCAAAATGCTTCCCCCCAGCTTTACAACGAGGATCTATCTTCATGAACCAAGTGCTTGGTGCAGCGGCCCCACACGCCTATACAGCACGCTCACGTCCTTGTACGTCTGTGGCTCTGTCCCAAGGAAAGCGAATTGCTGCTGTAAAACCAAAGAAAAGTCGTATTGCAAATTGTTCTGTTGCAACCAGTTGTTCTCATGAAACTCAGCTCTTGTATTCTGTTATAGGTGATTGCTACAATTTTTGGAAAACAAGGGGGGGAAAAAGCCTCCTGTTTGCAGGGTAATGGGCTGATCTGATGCCCTCTCCGATGAGTGGAAGGATCTGACTTCTTTCCAGTGGGCTTGGGACAAAATTGACTTTGATGAAGAGATCCATCAGGACACAATTTTCTCTCTCTTTCCAATCAGAAAGTAAAATTAAAGGCATATAAATAAACCCATAACGCAGCCCGCTGTCTTGCAGGTGTTAATTTCCTCAACCCTTGTTGTACAGGAAGCCTAAAAATGCTGAAGTTAAATGGATGTTTTTGGCGTGACTTAATTCTAATCTTTCAGGTATCACAAAAAACCAGCCAGAAGATATATACGTCAGAGAAACCCGCGTGTGGCCCCTCTGAGTTGTGCTGGGACAGACGTGCTGCTGCCTCAGCACAGCCTTTGCACGGGAGCCCAGTGGGAGCCAATTGCCGGCCGTCACCAGGCGAGCATGGCCGTTTGACAGCGAAAGATTGCATGGCGAATTTGGGGATTCCTGGACGGTGCCTGCGTGACTGTACCCGGTACATATTGCAAACCACGTCGGGAAGCTCCTTTTGACGGCTGTTGATCGGGGTGGGAGCCATATTCTCCCAACTCTCAGCTCCGGAGACTGGGTATGAATGTGGTGATGGGTGAAACCTTCAGGACCGTGGTGTCTAAAGGGTTACAGCTAAAATGTCTGTAGAAAATCAGCTTTAAAATGTTATACAACAAAACATGTTATTGCTGGTATTTGAGTCAGGCTTGATAATGCATTTCAGGCTAAAATATTTCTTTGATTGTCACAGAAATATGTGGAGAGCCAAGTGTTTGCTTTTAGTGTGCAGAATATATTTGGTTGCATTTCATAACCAGAGGCTAATTGTCTGAGAAACAGTTTTCACATCCAGAATTCCTGATACGGTGCAAAAAAAAAAAAAAAAAAGGCTACTGGGAACCAAGAAGCCTTATGTTGCTGATTATTTAAGAGTGAAAGGATTAGTAGTGGCAGCAAGTATTTAGGCACTTTTTGAAAGAAATGTGGGTTAGTTCTTGGATTGATGTGGGTGCCCAGCAATCCTACCCAATGCTGAAGTTAAAGCACCATGTGTGTACTGGCTGTTTGTTTATAAATACCTCAATAGCCGTTTTCAGTAAAATATGGAAATTCCTTCATTCTGTAGCCGTTCTCTGTTAGATCATTAAGCATGTCAATACTGCTGAACAATCAAACGGGGAAAAAAATGGTTTAATCTGCTTATGCTGGAGTGCTTATTTATTACAATCATTCATCAACAAGACCTGAAAAAAAAAGGGTTTGATTATATCCATTGGTTAAATACCGCACGGTACACAAACGTGGCAAACACAAGAAAAAGATGGGCATCCTGCCTGATAAAGAATTACACTGGAAGTGAAAGGCTGACCTACAGTCAGCAAATGTTAATCATTTTTACACCAAAGTGAGTGTAACGTTTCTATAGGGAAATTACTTCAATCTGGTCAGTGCAAGGAGCAGTTTGTATAATCGGATTGCAAATAAGGTTTGATCACATTCCAGCTTAATCTACTCTCTGAGCACCATTTACAGCACTAAATCAAACACTGGGAAGCTGCAGGTGCTGCTTTACAGTCATTACACCCAAGGGGCAGGGACTTGGTAATAAACAGCAAATAAATTGAAGCACTGACTTGCCTGCTACGGGGCATTTCTAATTATCCTCTAGTTTAGCTGGAAATTGTCATGCTCTCATCACAGCCTATTTTAACTGCTGCTGAATAAGTGTGACACTTTTAGACTGAATTAACTGAGAATATGAAGAAATGCCTTCTTTTTTTTTTTTTTAATGTTGGATCAGAAGTAACTTGCTAAGATGCAAGGAGGACATTCTGTTTTCATGTCCCCGCGCTGGAAGTAGAAACATAACAACTGTAAGCCTCATATATTTTAATTACGGGCTGAAGACCTACCGAAATGAACAGCACTTGTCATGATAGCTCACACGTATTACCAAATAGGCTGATAAGTAGGGCTGCAGCCTCCCGTGCTGGAGTTGATCCAGGATGGCTGGTGGTGGTGTTTCCCAGAAAAGTTGATCTTGGGAACGAATGGCGATTTAGAAAGCAGCACGCTGTTGTTGTGATATATTTAATAAGTTTAAGGAGAAGGGAGGAAGATAAAACCCCTTACTTCTAAAACAAAAAAGTTGTTTGGAAATGCACAGGTAATTGCGATGATTAAAAGCCACAAATATCTTAGCCATTTGTGATACCTCCAGATCCTCCCACCCAGGTTTCATTCTAGTAACTTGTCAACACAAGTAATATTCAGGAGGAATGTTGATATAAAAAGACATCTCTGCTGGGAAGTACAGCACTGTAGCAGCAAAGGTATGTAATACACCTTGATGAGAGGTGACGTGGTGATGGTTTGCAGTACTTTTAATAGGACGTGTGATATGCAGGTAGCCTGACAGCTGGCAGGTACAAAGCTGCTGTACAGCTCAAACCCCAAACTAAATGGCTTTCTCTGGAGGTGGGGAGGATACAACAGGGCTGGTGCTAGGAAGCTTCCTAGCTTTTCCAGCTAGAAAGAAGCTAGCTGTAGCTAGCTAAGACAGGTGTCTTTCTATTTTAAAAAAAAGTAATTGTGTAAATTTCTAAACTGGATTGAAGCCCCCATTTGTGATCATATTTTTACCCAGATGTGATGCTTTTTATTAATATAATGTGAAATAAGATTCATAACCTTTAGGTGAATTGTTCCCCCTAATATGCTTAAAGTAGTATTTAACAGGTAATAATAATGAATGCAATTCGATCACAGCTCTGCAATTATTCTTTTTCCACTTGCTAATGGACAAGACACAACAGAATAATCCTTGGGTTTGCATCTTTTAGGACTTCAAACACTTAATAGCTTAAATGATTTATTACAGGAAAAATGTGTAAGTGCCAGCTTTACAGATCTCAGTGGTTCGCCTTTAGAGGGGGACTACGGAGGAGACAGCACTGCAGAGTGCAGCGTAGCTCCTGTCATCCAAGCTGCAAATAATCTCAGCTGACTGACCTCAACTTCCAGGCTCCAAGGAGCGAATAAGGGCTGCAGGACTGCTGGGCCACAGTATTTATTTCAGCAGGGGGTAAATGGATCTTTTCTGCTGGATAAACTCAGTTGCGGACTGGAATGACAGTGGAGCAGAGACTGCCCTAGTGCCCACTGAAATACTGTTGGGGTTTCTAAATCAAACAGAGGAGCAGGGGCTGGACTTCTCTGGAAGCATCTGCTTTGAGCTATTTTACGGGAAGAATAGACTAGAACTGAGCCCAAAAGATTAAAAAAAAAAAAGTTAAAGGCCCAGAAAAATTGAGTTCTCTGTCTCTGTTGAGTCCAGTCATTTTCCACCCACCAGTTCGCTTCAAAAACTGTGTATTTATTTGTAGATGTTATCACAGGGCCACAAAGTATTATCCTGCCCTTAATACTTGGGTTTTTTTCCCCCCAGATAGCTACCGTTATTTCCAGTGGCCACAACCAGGGCCACTCAACATTAGCTGGCAACTTTATTTTTTTTTTTCTTATGGAAATGCAAAGAATGTTCCTTTGTTACATGTTGATTTGGTATGGTATCTGCATTTAAAGTGCCTCCATGTTGTAGATGAGCTATGCTTTTCACATTATGTTCTTTCTTTTGGTTTTCAGGCAAATTAATTAACATGATACAGAAAAGGGAGAATACAAATGCTGAAGCCCTCACTTTAAGCCCTCATACTCTTTTGTTCTCCATTATTGCACCAAATTATTTAATTGGGTCTCTCTGATTGTGCACAGACACAGAAAAGAACACAGTCTATTGTGAGAAGCCCTACAACCATAATGCAGTATCAAATTCAATTCCCATCAAAAGTGCTTGCTGCTAAAAGCCTGTACTGTGGCTGCAGATTAATGAAGATCTGCATTGAGCAAAGTGGTGGTCGTAGAGACATTATTTTTCTCCAATAGAAGGCCTATTCTTGAAGAACAATAAAAGCATAGAAAAGCGTTAGTCTGCTTATGGATGGAAATAAATCAAAATGAATAAGAGGGTTGATGGAAATAGTCTGAAAGCAGTAGAGTGGAATTCTGAAAATACTGTTTTTGTTTTGTAAGGATTTCTTTTTCCCATAGTCTCTCAAAAATGCTGCTTGATGGAGCCTCAAAAGCCTTGGAGTGAAGGACAAATTTGAAAAATCAGAAACTAATTGCAGAAAATCAGCATTTCACAAATGCATTTTTTTCTGCAGAAATGTTGCACAGATTCCGGGCTCAAAATAAGAATAAAATGTAAAGAAGAAAAATCTGTCATATTAACTAATACACAAGTCTGATCCAAAGAACAACCAACAGCTCTGAAACTGCATTCAGTCACCTTCGGATGAGCTCTTCTTTTTTCCTTCCCCTTGCCACGATTTTGTACGTGGTTTTTCTTTTTTCTTCTTTCAGTGTCAAAATCAACTTTGTGCTTTACGTATCAACTATGAGGGCCAAATCCCAATGTACTTATCAGCGATAATAACATCGCCGTCGAAGGTAGCTGGGCAAGCATGTAACCGTAATAGCGAGCAATTTCTTTTTAGAGCCATGCGGTCGCTCCATTCATACTTACAGGTGGTATCATCTTGGCATTGCTCAGTGCTGGATGGGTTTGAACAACAAGCAGAGTACTGGGGTAAAGCAGTCACCGTCAGGCTGCGCAGAGAGGAGGGGACCCCCCAAGTGGAGATAGGCAGGCTACGATAATAAACAGGTTGCATCTCCTCTCTGGAAGTCTCTCATCCTCCCCTTTGTGTAAAAAAGCCATGGCATTTGGATTCCTGACTTGAGTGAACTGTTGGGTGCCTAAAATAAGGTCAGGTGAATCGGAAACAGAGATATCCATTTGAAATACTTAATCTCAGTTCTTCCTTGCACTCCCAGCATCCCAGCTGTATATAATACAATCACAGGTGATGCAGAGACCGAGTGCCCCATTTACAACAGTTTACTCGGAAGATGGTTCCACCTCTGCACTGAGGACACATGTTTAGAAACCAGAAATCCAGAGGCAGGTCCAGGACAATTATCACGTTAAGCGACTTTTTACCGGGTCTTTTAGGCCCAAGTCACCTAGACACCTCAACCCCTTCTTTGCGAAGAACATCCGTTCTTCAAAGAAGTCATTGGTGTGAAAGCCAGAGCAGTAACAAAACTTCTTCGCACCGCTGGAGCAGCTAGTGGGTGATTCTGTGCATTGCCGTGATTCAGAGGTCTACAGTGGCTTGTCCTCTGTGATAAACTACCCCGTGTTGAATGACATTGGCCTGCTATTCAATCCATTAATTTATACAGGGTAAACCAGAGCTGGTCGTAGCTGTTGACTGCGAAGAGGTGCAGGTTCTTCTTAACTGATTTTCAAAAGTATGTCCTGAACCCACCTTACAGAGCTTCAGCAGTCACTTAAGATTTATATTGCTGCTTGCTGTGAGTGTCCTGACAGTGGAAACAAGGTGGAGATGCACTTCTTGGTCTGTTTTACCCTGGATTAAATCACATGAAGCAGCTTTGAATTATGCTTTAGAATAATTTGACATTAGGCTAGGCTCTGCTCCTTCTCATTATTCATTAGTAACTCTCAGTCCGAGGTCTGTGTTGATGAGAAGATTTTCCAGAACAAGGCTCCAAGGAGCTGTGTTCCTCTGGTGACACATGTAGTGCAACTAAACTTAAAAAATGGCTCCATTTTTGAAAGGTCCCAGCCCCAACACCCTGTACCCTCTTAGAAAAGCTGTTCTTGCACATCCAGACCTGACTGCTCTGATTTCCTGCATTCTGTGAAGAGGAAGCTGGCTTGGAGGCACTGTAGATGTTGAGTGGGTCTAAAGACAGGAGCACAGAAATGGATGCCAGAGGCTGGGAACACACATGGGAACGATCTGGGTATGGGCAGCTGTAGCACTAGTGCAGATCTGTGTGGGATGTGGACCATAACTAGAAGGCTTAAAATACTACATCACATTTCTCTTGGCCCAGGTCTGGTCTGTGTAGTCCTATGGTCTTTGCACAGACTTAAGAGATACTAAATCTTTATGTTGAATAAAAAGGCCTGAAAATATAAGAGGGTCAGCCATAGCGCACATGTTTTCTCTGGTGAAGGATTCAGCGGCTGTGAAATACACTGGGTATCCCACATTTTGGCATGGGCTGGAGGAGGTAGCACAGGACTAGAGACCCATGCTCTGCTGGAGACAGAGCTGGAGGCCAGCTAGGACACGTCCACAGTGCCCAGAGTGACACCATTGCTTCTACATAACTGAGTGCCAGCCCTTGTGGGTGCTGTATCATGGGCCTGTCCCTTGCCAGCCAAGGGGAGCCTTCCTGGGGGATTAGACCAGTTAAAATTAACAGACTGAACACATTTGGCAGCACAAAACAAAAAGTATTTGTTTTATTGTTCCTTTCTTACTTCCCTCTCGCTCAACTTTCTCCTTTTGGTGGCCGATGACGGCAATCTAGATGAAGGCTGGGTTTTAGGCAGCATCGATGCTCCCCATCTTCTCCATCACCAGCCTTTCCTCAGATACCTGGGGTGAATCTTACCCTGAGGTCCACGAGGCAAACCCTGCTGTTGGGAGTGGGACGTGCTGTGCAGGTAGTGCTGCTCCGGGGTGTTCATAGCTCCCTGGTTTTGGACTCAGTAGCCCAAAACTGCTGGGGGCTGAGACGGTCCCAGGTGCTCAGCGACTGACTTATTCTCCCATCTCCAGAGGAAGGAACAGCGTTTTCCTGCACCCAAGAGCTGCTTGGAAATAATCTTGAACAGTCTGCAATGGGAAAAGAAAGAGAGGAGCCACTCGCTGTGTTTCTTTCTAAGGTCACCAGGCTGCCGATTGCAATGATCCTGGTTTTTGGTATGTGTCCTGGTTTCAGCTGGGATAGAGTTAACTGTATTCCTAGTAGCTGGTAGCTGGTATGGTGCTATGTTTTGAGTTTGGTATGAGAAGAATGTTGATAACACACTGATGTTTTCAGTTGTTGCTAAGTAGTGTTTAGATTAAGTCAAGAATTTTTCGGCTCCTGATGCCCAGCCAGCGAGAAGGCTGGAGGGGCACAAAAAGTTGGCACAGGACACAGCTGGGGCAGCTGGTCCAAACTGGCCAAAGGGACATTCCATGCCATGTGATGTCATGTCCAGTATATAAACTGGGGGGAGCGGGGATGGGCTGATCACTGCTTGGGGATTAACTGGGCATCAGTCAGCAGGTGGTGAGTGATTGCATTGTGCATCGCTTGTATATTCCAATCCTTTTATTATTACTATTGTCATTTTATTAGTGTTATCATTATCATTCCTTTCTCCTTTTCTGGTCTGTTAAACTGTTCTTCTCTCAACCCATGCGTTTTACTTCTTTTCCCAATTTTCTCCCCCATCCCACGGGGGGGGGGGGGGGGCAGTG
>JANZLQ010000008.1:6634714-6649510 GCA_026212715.1 Elanus axillaris | reverse complement strand
CCCCCCCCCCCCCCGGGGGGGGGGGGGGGGGCAGTGAGTGAGCGGCTGCGCGGTGCTGAGTCGCTGGCTGGGGTTAAACCACGACAGTGTGATACCCCTTCTCATTTTTCAGATTAGTTCAGGTAAAAACTGACTTGAGCAGTGGTAGGTCTCATCCTACAAAACTTTATGGTTCTGGGTTTTTTTGAAATTTTACAGGTGGTAAAACACTAGAAAGGAGATCATAAACTGCCACCCAGCCTGTGCCAGTGGAAAGGGAAAGAGGTGTGGGAGAGGGCTAGGTGATGCAAGGACAGGACTCCATGTCCATGGCACTGCCGGGGGGTGAGTCCCTGCTGTCAGCCCTGGTACCTGTGGAGACTACAAAGCACCTGCGTGCTGGCCTTGTAGGGATGTGAGTAGCTGCAAGGGCTGAGTATCGCTCCTCATGGCTGTGTTCCTGTCAACATTAGGTCACATGGAGTTTATAATCCCCACAAGCCATGGCGAATGAATTAATTACTTTGGACGGCAGTATGCATGTGGTAACTGATTCTGCGACTGACATTTAAATACTTCAGCTGAACCCTAACCCAAGACTAATAAAAGACCAAATGGAAGTTCTTCGCTCAGCTTGTTTGATCAGACAAGAAAGCAAACTAAACAAAGTCAGACAAAAGTATATTGAGTGCAGACATGGCTCCCTCACCATCTCGTTCAAATCATGGACATTTGCTAGGAAACAGTGGTGTGAAGCAACACTTACGGATTTAAACACTTGCTTTTGTTCTAGCAAAACGAAGGTACAAGTGAAAATCCATCCCATACTGGGAGAGAACCTCTAGCCTTTGCTGCAGCCCAACTAATCTCTCCACACCAAGTACTTGAACATTGCGTTTCTACTATCAAATTATCTTGCCATGAATCCTTCAGCAGGTCTCCTAAGCTGCAGGATTTAAGGGCTAACGACTAAAGTTTCTCATTGGGCAATTCCTTTCCAAGGCAAAACTTTCCTCAATGAATGCTGTGAGCATCTCGTGCCTGCCCTGCCTTTGAAACATCTGTCTCTGGCAACAAAGGCACTTTAGACATAGTAAGCTTTGCACTGTGTTCTAACTTTCATATTACCCTTTGCACAGCCATTTTACTTCAGCTGCATGCTGTGTATCATTCATTGCGAGTTTACTTCATTCTCTGGATTCATAGCTGATGCTCTCTGGACCATAAAATTTCAGCTGCAAAACCAGAACATCTCATTATTTCTGAAATATCGAGCTTGTATCTTCTTGATAAATAATTCCTACTAGTATAATGTATCAGACTAAAACATATTTTCTGAGGCCAGTGAGGTTAAAGCGGCAATCTCACCTTTTTTAATTTTTTTGCCCTGAAGACAGTGATTTCCATATATAGAGTGACCCCGGTTTGTGTTGAACATGGGGAATGAGGATGAAGCATGAAACGACACATATTGCTGTCAGAGATTTGAAATGAGGCCTGCTAACCTGTAGGCAGCCTTACAGGACTAATCAGTCCCTCACATTACCAATGTATTCAGATTGCTGCATGCGGCAGCCAGCAATGGCCAGGGAAGTTTTCTTTTTTTATCACTGCCATTGACAAACATTACATTTTAATGCGATTCTCCCCTTCCATCCACCGTCTTAAAAAAAAATAAAAAATCTTTTGACACTATATCTCTGAGACACTGGTCTCATCTGGTTTCCTTGATGCTTGAAGAGTGGGTGCGACTGTGTTGATTTGCTTTTGAATATACATTAGTCAGCAGTGCTTAAAAAGCCGATAACGTTTTTTTACTCTTGTGGCTGACAACACAAACTCTTTTGAATTCATCTTGTTTCTTAAACTTTGCCTCTGAAGTTTATAGTAGCCCAAGACACCTGAGCTGAGTTTGTTTGGAGACGATGGAAGATGTGTGAGCAAGAATGAAAGCCAAAGCCTGTCTTTTGCCCGCAAGATTTTTCTTTTTTTATTCTAAGCATCCGTCAAAGCATTAGCAAAAGAGCCTCTCGAATCCATAAACTCCTGACTTTCCCATTCAGAGCACACACCCAGCAAAGACTGGTTTTCCTCTTCTGTAAGACAGAAGTTTCAATGGTGATAAAGGGTAATTTAAATATACTCTTTCAGATCACTGTTGTATTAAGTGCTATTTCATCTACAGGCAGTGGTATTTCTTGTGTTTTTGGCATTCTGTGATGACTCTCCATTTCAAGGTTTTCTGCAGGTAGATCAAAGCAGAAAAGGATAGAAAAAAACCCCGTTAAAAGTCCTAGCGAGTAGTAGCCACCCAGTACGTAAATCCCTTCAAGTGTGGATGACATTACCAGGCTTTTGGGGTGGAAGAAGGCATGGTAGGAAGAACTGGGTCGAGGGCACAAGCCATACACCCTTCTAGTCCCAGGCCAAGCAGAAATCCACCTGGAAATGTACTCTACCGCCTGGTGTGCTAATCCCTCTCCTTGGATCCCCTCACCCCTCCTGCAGGATTTCTGGTGGGCCTGGGATCCGTGAGGATCGCTCACTGATACTGTTTTGGAGCTAATGGCAACACAGTGAAACACGCAGCAAGGAGGAAGAGTAGGCCTCGGTGCTGAGGCCCAGCACATCACCTACGTGCTTAGCATCTCCAACATTAGTCCTCCTGTCTCGGCCTCCTGCCTCCCATTGCACGCTGTCCACAGGTCCCTGAAGACATAGGTTTTGCTCCTGTTCAGCCGCTAACCCTCCTCCCCAAGGAATAGAGCAATGGTGCTCTCTGCCCCTATGTCTCAGCAGGTTTTCCTGGCACTTTCTCCCTGTTTGGGATCCTCTGTAGGAGAGGAACAGTGGAGCCTGCATCACCGCTTGCTACTACGTTTGGTTATGGGCTTGCTTTGACGATCAGTGTCATCAACAAATTAAAACAAACAGTAGGAAGAAAAGTGCGTGCCTTCAGTCTCCAGTATTCATAATGCTAAAGATTTTCTGGAGGATGTTTGGCACCCCTCATCCTTGGAGGGTGCTGCTGCAGGGTGGCTCAGGACGAGGTGATCCACCCTCCCTCCCCACCCTGGACTGTGCATTCCTTTCCCCTCCCTTCTTCTGGCACCAGCGCGCTCATCTGAACCTTAAGCGAGCTAGCTCCAGGCGGGAAACTAGCCGAAATCTAACTCAGGATTAAAAAAAAAAAAAAGAAAAAAAAAAAAGAATGGAAGCTTAAAACTGTTGCAGAACCTGATCCTAAATGTGCTCAGCAGCTCTTGGAGATAATGAGCATCCCACAAGTTCAGACCCAACCTTATCTCATCTTGGAGAAAAGGGAGATGAGGAGGAGGTGTGCTAGCATGGAACAGTGATTCCCAATTCGGTGAGTCCATAGTGCATCCTTCAGCATGGTGCAGGAGGGCTCAAGCCAGCTTCGGGAAGAGCAGCTGTGGAGACGGCAGGGATACGGTCCCATCGGCGCAGTGCCTTAGCCTGGTGAGCCCCGCCGAGGGGACGCCAAGTCTGTAAGTCTAACCTGGCACCAGCTGGCCAGCCAAGGCTACACCAGCTCACAGGTCTCCCTGAGGTACAACGTACCTGCCAGCCCTGCGGGAACAACGCTGGACACTTTGGATGGCACTGCTTATCCGTGCGTGGGCAACAGCGCTGAGCACTGGACCTCCATCAGGATCGGCCGCTGCCGAGAGCCCTTTACCGTGTGGATGCTCCACTGGAGGCTCCTCAAACCCCCACCTTGTCATTATGTGTCATTTCTCAGCACTTCATTCCCTCTCAGAAGGATTTACCTGGAGGCTCAATTTAGCACAAAACTCGAAAGCAGCTCTGGGGAAATGTCTACTCCTTATGAAACAGAAAAAGAGAAAGTTCCCACTGAGGTTTTACATGGGTGTTATTTTTCCCCTTGTGTAATGTATGCAGTTGGACTCAATTTTTTTTCCCCTTGAAATAAAAGAGCTTCAAAGGGATTTTAAATAAATAAATAAGCTTGATGAAGTGATAGAATTTTTCTGGAGGAGAGATCATCGGCAAATTCATTTTAGAATTTTTTTTTTTTTCAAACCATGGCATCTTGTTTTTAAAAAGATGTTTGAAGTCTTTGAATTTGCCCCTTGGACCCATTTAAATCTAATTTCTAATCCCTTAGTCTCTGTAATCATATGAAACCTCTATTTTGGTATTATCATTTGAGTCCTAAGTATTTGCCAGATGCATACTGTATCATCAAATATTTGTCATATAGTTGTGATTAAGATGTAGAGCCCTCAAAAGAGGTTGATAACAGTTTAAACAACTTTGGAGTAAATTAAGGGATTTAAAGGATTAGAAAAGCGATAACAGATGTTAAATGTGTACAGGTTTTTTTAAAGTTTTGTTGATTTTCAAATACCTGCCACAAATAATGAAATACAGGTGTTCTTCTTGCATGTTATATTTGCGATTTCCACTCTCCTGCATATAAACCCAATTAAAAATCAGGTAGCCCTGTCACCATTCAGCAGGGTATTTTACCTCCAAACTCCACCGTTCAAACTCTTGACGAAGCTGACGTCTCTCCAGCGAGGCAGAAACCAAACCCACATGCTCCCAGACCCTGCGATCCGGGCTAGGGAGCCAAAAATGTCCTCCGCCGCGGGGGTGTCCGTCTTTGTCCTTCTTTAAATAAAGGCTCCAGGCATGAATTCACCCCAGCGGCATTGGCTTTTTGCTGCAGCAGGTGCCGTGGAGGCCCTTCCCCAGAGCTGGAGAAGAAGGAAAGGAGCAGGGTAGGATGGGGAGAAATCACTGGGTCTCACCTGGGATAGCACCAGGCCACGACTTGGGTATGTTGCCATACCTGGGGGCTGCGTGATGCTTCTGGGGGCTGAAGGACCCATTAAAAACTAGACGGGGTTTCATTCGGTGTCTTTGGTATGGGTTACTCTTTTGTCAAATTAGCGGGGGGTTACCTCAAAACGAGAGTTCAGGGCCGGGCCCTTGATTTATCTCAGAGGTCTAAAATTTTAAAAGCTTGTACAAAAGCTTCTTCCCGCAAATCTCATTTTATCCCGGTGGAGAAGTAGGTTTTCAAACGCCAAGAGAGTTTCTCTCAGCCATGCAAGTAAGGCAGCTCTTCTAGTTAAGGCACTGAGCAGATTAACAGTTATTATTATAGCTTATGACAGTAGCCATAACGTGAGGGATGCTATTGCAGAAAGACCGGGTGAATATTTCTTATCCTAACATGCCTAGAGTCTAAAAAGGCAAATGGAAATAACTGTGTGCAAAGGGTACCTCGTTGCAGCAAATGGTGACTGAGTGTGTTTGCACAGACAAGAGGATTTTTCTTGGATGACCAGGATGAGGATCCCAACAGAGCTGCTGCACCATTGAACATGATCCAAGACGAGAGCCGAGCAGTTTTGAACTTGGAAATAAAGTTCTTGCCTGGCAGCAGCTGGAAAATTGTAAGACCACACCTGAAATGGTGTGTTTATACCAGGTGCTATTTTACAAGATGGGCTTTGGAGCAGTAGAAACAGAGCAGAAAAGAGCAACAAGTATGAGAGGAGGCCTCAGGTGTTTCAGCAGGGAAGGGAGGTTAAGAAACCAGATGCCGCATTAATTGCAGAAGAGGCGGCAGACAAAAAGGACTGTGCAATGCCTGAGATGCTGAGGAGTGGTGAAAGGATGGACGCCAAGGATATGAGAATGGAACAAAAAGTTGGAGGAAGAGAAGGCAAGGTTTTCACAACGTTTCTGGACACGTAATTAGTATGAGGAACACAATAACCCACAATCATCAGGCAGCCCTAAATGCGTTTACAACACAGTGGTTTGCTCCATTGGCAGGAGAAGCTGCAAAGCCTCTTGGAAACCCCCTTGTTAAAATTCTCCCAGCAAACCGAGGGTTATATGACAGAGATAAAATAAAAAACCTAAGACACAAGATGCATTTCAATTAGCAAGGGACATAAGAGGTGACCAAAAGAAGTTCTTCAATACAACAGAAATAAAAAGAGAATAAAGGAAAGTACAACACTCATTTGTAAAAGACAAAGGAGAGCAAATAAACGATGAGGCAGAGCAGACTGAAGTGTTCAACATTTCATTTCCTATGGCCTTCCTGCCCTTCCCTCCTCCCCCCAAAGGAAAATTGTGTCCAGTTATTTATCAAAATTAGGTTTTAGGAGGAAAGAGGAAGTCCAGCCAGGATGACAAAACCAGTTTGCATTGCAGAATAATTCCGTTGGGTAAATATTCATGCTAAAGGGGACACAGTTCACGCTACAGGAATGATTTGCGGTCACCCACGAGGCCATAGTGAGCTACCAACAGGACAAACTGTGGTACCTGCTGTTGGATGCGATGCTGACGCTGAGCTGAGATTTTGGACTCCTAAGCTGGGCTCTGGTCTCCATGCCAGGTGGGCAGTTAGGTGTGGAAGTGCTGAAGTCCTTTATTAGACCTAGCTCACTGCCCCTAGTTTTGCTGCTAAATTAATTTTCTAGGTTTATGGGATGGTTGCACAAACAAGTAACTGTGAGGGAGAAGAAGGTGTAAACTCAGCCTAAGAATTCATCTGCCCTGCAGTAACGGCCAGTGCGTCGGTTCTTTCCGTGGGATACAGGCGGGGAGTTTCCTCCTCAGCAAGTAAATGAAGGGTAAAGAGCCAGCCTAGAGAGGGAGAATTTAGTGCGGGGAGAGGAGCAACTAAAGTGAGCCAGCTTTGAGGCACATCCACACCTTAGCTAGCCGGCAGTAATTTGTTCCTGTATCCATATCCTTGGCGCTAGGATGCAGAGAAATATTTCTGAAGGCCATATTTTTCCCTTTTGTGTTCAACGGTGTACTTGAGGACATCATCTGTCAAAAGAACCACATGGCTTAATTAGTCTCCCAAGGCCATTTGCCTTCATTCCTTGATTATGGTTACAAGTGAGCATTTAACTTGGTAACTCGTAAGTTACTTGACTAGGACATCACAGCAGACATGTTTCTGGCAGGAGGGAGTCGAATGTGTGAGAATACAGATGAAATCTTCTGGAGAGCCTGGAGTAAAATACCAGAACCACACTTTGTATATGAAAAAGAGAAAAATAAGCACCAAGACAGATTTCCAAGCCAAGTGACTTGGAAGTCGAGTCAAGGCCAATAGACTTTGGACTGCATCCTGAGGAAGATGCATACGGTAGGGTGTTGGAGGACTTCTACTCTGTATGCGTTGGACAAATCTACCTTATTAAGCTCATATTTAAACAGCTCTTTCAGACTTCTGTAATCTGTTTTTTTTTTTTTTCCCTTTTTCTCCAACCCCAGCCCATCCAGGTCACTGTGATATTATTTCTGAAAACTCAGTAGAAGTCTTGCACTTTTGTTGTGATGCATCCTTGACAACCTGCCGTCAAAATCAGCCACCAAGACCTTTTCCAGTGGTAGACAGCGGAGCCGTCAAGGTCTTCTGGAGCTCACCCGTGGCAGCAGGGCTTTTCTTCGTGCATTATTTCTAGCCAGAAGCAGGTGGCTAGCAATTGCAGCACCTTTCTTCTACAAGAGGAGGCAAATGGCTCACGGAAGGGTCTGGCAAAGCAGAACGCTCCCTGTTGCCACCCAGGATGGCTGGGCTCGTGCAGGAGCCTGGGGTGAGCGGGGTGCCGAGGCTCCTGTGGCAGCTGCTGGAGATCTGGTCAAAGGGGTCAAGGGAGCTCTGGGGGGGTCAGGCACCTCTTTCTGGGCAGGGCTATAGCTCCCCAGGCTCTGCCAGCGTAGGCACCCGCCTCTTGGGCAGTGTGAACACCTTGCTGGGGAGATAAATCCCATTCCTCTGGCTGCGGTGAGCTGTGCCCTGTCCCAAGCTGTGCTCGTGCCAGTACAGCCCCTTTCAGTCTCCCTCACGGTGCGTATTTCTCTCTTCTCAGCCTGCTAGTGTTGGTGGGAGCCTTTCTATTGACTTTAGCAGATGAGGAAACAGGACTTGAAAGAGCAAATCTTCCAGCAAAGCCTCATACTGGCTAGCGTGGAGCAATTCGGAAGGGTTCCGTTTGCTAGAACAAAGCAGGGTGAGGTGTGCTCCATGGGCTTTCTATGGCCCCAACCAAATATTGTCGTGCTTCCCAAGTATTACACCCTGTCCTGATCAGATTTGTTTGTTGCTGCTCTCTTACTTAGTTATCCCTTTGTAAACCAACGATGCCTGTAAATTTAGGTGGAGGTGGCAACAACAACCTTTTGCATAATGTAGGGAAAAAAACCTGCACCAGCCCCTGGTGATCTGCCCGGTTAGTTTGTTTTATTGGATTTTGTGATATTGAGATGGTTTGGCAACTGTTGGCCTGTCAGATTGAGAGGTCACTCACCAGCCTCCATCAGAGATTTAAAGGCACTGCAAGGAAACTCCTTGTGTCAATTTGACTCAATTTGCAAACTAATGAGTTAAGCCCTCCCAATGTGTTTAGGGTCAGCTCAGATCTATTTGGGAAATGTTTGACTATTAGCATTTAAAGCTTCAGATGTGCCAAGCCCCATTTCCCCCTCCTGCTCCCCAGCCCTCTCCAGGTTGCTCCCTCCTTTAATTTCCCTGCAGGTTTTAGAAAGGATGCATTAAATTAAAATCACTAGCTGTTTTGTGAGCAGTCTTTTGTGACCAGTAATGAATGTAATGAGTGAAAAAGGATAGGGAAAACAGGATGATTAAATGATGCTGGGCTGTTTTTCACCCAGCAGTTTGCAATGTGACACAAATGGACAATTGGGGCTTTTCTTTTCCCATTAATTTGTATCTGTGTTTGCACTTGTCACATAAAAAACAGACTATTTACTAAAACATGAGGTAGGTAACAGATGCCACCTCCTTTGGAGCTGAACCTGATTGACCTTATGTCTGATAGTACGGTTGTGCAATGTTATTTTGGATTTTCTCGACGTTGGACACAGCCCCAAGCACTATGACAGCTAGACTTCACTCTCATGTGCCTTTAGAAGGATTGTTATCTTGCCTTGTGTGCTTATTGTATTTTATAAAACTACAGCGGTCATTCTGAAATATTTTTCCTACCAGCATTGAAATGTAGTCAGGATTCAGGTTTTTTTCAAACTGCAGGCAGAACTAAGAGCTTTCCTTCCTAAGATGCATGTTGGGATTTTTCCATGATAGATATTAATCAAAAGCTTTAGCAATTAATCATTTTCTGAGGCAGGGTGTGCTCTGAGTGTGAGTGCGCGCGCGCGCGCGCGTGTGTGTTGATTAAAATTAAACCAAGTATCTGGATCTGAAATCCTTAGGTATCTATGTGCATTAGACTGTTTTGGGACTATCCTGAGAAACAATTCCTGCCTACTCCAAATATACCAGATTCCTTCTGACTGTTTTCTCATTCCTACGAATCCCACAAAACAGCCTACAGCAACGGGAACAGCCCAGATTCAGCATCCTAACCAAAGCAAAGCCCGTACAACTGTATATGCACAATTTAAAAGTGAGGTGCTGTTGTATCTTGGTAGGATTTGCAGTGAGGATTTAGGAAGGAGTGGATCTAGAGCTCTTGGAAAGTACCTGTGATACAGTCCAGCCTGAGCTCTTGGAAATCAACATCATAAAGGCTAAATGAAAATGTATAAAATTGAGTCTATGGGAGCAAGGGCGTGCTCCATCCGATGTTTCACTAAATGTATATTTATAGTGGGTGCATTTGTCACTCCTAGGGACCTAACGGGAGGCTGAATCAAGGACCAGTCTGGCTGAAGCAATCTATGGTCAAGGTCAAAATCCATACAGAGCACCTTTGCAATAATTCTCATGGGGACACAGACCAGTAGTACTTAATTCGGAATTAGCAGAAATAAGCTGAAGCTGGCCAGAGTGTAATGGATTTTAAAGCCGAACTTGGATCCGCAAAGAAATCGGGTCTTTTTGACGTGATTTTTTACAGCTGCTGCACCATGTGAACTGACAGGTCCTGTATCTCTGATGGGGCTCTAACAAGTCATCATTGCCAGAGACAAGTGACACATGCAGTCAGCTGCAATACTTCACCAAAAGGCAACCTTATCCTACTATTAAGTAAACTCTTCATCCAATTTCCATTTCAATTTTATAGTTGCTGCCGACACAAGTGATTAAAATGCACAAGCTAGCTTCGCAATTATTCATTCAAATAACACTTAAAACTGTAAGGGATAGTCTTGCTCTTGAACTTGCAGGGCTGCCATCCACGCCTCACTGAAATGCTCCTTGAAAAACACACCGATGAGAAAGTGGCCTTTCCATCCTGATTCGCCTCCGCTTAAAGATCTGTTTCTGTTCACAGGAGGAAAATGAACTCCCATGCAAATAAGGCAACAACGGTAAATACTTTTTGTTTTGTTTTTATTGAATGGGAAAACAAACTTTAATTTGAATACTAAACCATCCAGAATATCTAGCTGAAAACATGTTTTTATTATTTACATTCCTAGGTTTGGCTTGTTATGCTCCTGGCATATCTATTCATATCTCTTGCAATATTTTTTCATTTCATATATTAATATTTAATATTCTTTATACATTGTTCAACCTTAATGGTTGTCTAATTTCTGTTTTTCATCCACAGAGAAGCTATTAATTTATGAGCATATAGGGCAGTAAGTAATAATTTGCATGAATGCCTTGAGCAGATATGCTTCCATAGGCCTCCCATAGCATAGACTTTGGAAAGGGTGATACCATCTATTGGCCAAGCTTCAATGAACACTCTTTACAAGAAGAAGAAGAAAAAAAGTTTTTTAATCCATAAAGAAGTCTACTAAGTGAAAAATCAAGAGAGATGACAGGAACCGGATTGTTCCTAGGGTTTGTTTGGCTTTTTTTCCCCTTTATTAATGTGTTAAATATATTCCTGTGGTTTAGAAAGCATCACAGAAACTGAAGTTTTCTGTACATCTTCAGGATTTACAATGAGCATTACAAAAGATTCTCAGAGACTGGCTGGCCTGCAGGGACGTCCCCACTCCTGGTGTTCCCAGCCACAGTCTGGGACTCTGTTTTCAGAAGGTCAGTGATAATTTACACCCTGTGGTAAGACTAACTTCTGAGCCCTTCTTCCACAGACAGATGTCAATGTAAAGCACTAATAATGTTTTCCATATATTGCTGTCCCCAAAAGACGCAAATGAAGGAAATAATGGAATTTATTTTGCATTCTGTTGAGTATGGGGTGGAGAAAAAACATTGTTGGTTAAATGCATGTCTTCTGTCTCCTTTTCATTAGAGCATGTGAAGCTGCTTGCTCTGAATAACTTCATGAATACAAAACATTTCTGGTGGGAGACCTTTCTACTGTACAGTAGACTCAAGGAAATTTCAAAATTTTTGCAGGTGCACAACATCAACAGGAATTTCAAAGTTGTGAAAGTGTTGAAACTTTGAGTTCAACTTGTTGAAGCCACTGAGCTCTGATTTCATTTTTTCAATACTTTCCTGTGTTACAGTTGGACATTAAAAATTTGAATGGAACATTAGAAAAGGTTTGAATAAATTGTCACAATATTTTTCAAAAGGCTTTGGTGTTTGTTTTTTTTTTTTTTTTAATTGGCACAGGTGTAATAGTAACTCCATGACTCGATATTGCAGTGTGATCAAAGCACATTTCAAAAGGTTGGACTTTCTTGTGGAATGGAAAGCCTATATTTTGACAAAGTTTTCCTGGAAAGCTGGAGGTCTCTATTTAGTGTATGTACAACTGAGTAGAGTCCTGCAACCACCAAAGACCACCCGACACCATGCAGGGACAGAAAAGGAAGAAAATGCCTGCCGGCTGACAGATACCCTCCAAGGGTTGTTCCAGTGCATTTCCCCATAATATTCTATTCAAAAAGAAGAGTTGATCCGTGCATTTCTCCTTCCATTTTAAGTGTAGGAAAAGAGTCTTGTCCACCAAGCAGAAATTACTGCAGAATCTCCTGCAAAACATCTTCTTTGCCAACAGATATTTCCAGAGCCTTCGTTTAAAGACTTTTTCTTGTATGGCTGGTCTCCATCCTTCATGTGGAGTTCACAAAAATAAAGCAACGATACATGTGCATTTAATCTTGGCTTGGTTTGCTGCAAGAGTGAATCTTCTTCTTCAGTCATCTACTATTCATATGTAGTGATAATGCCAGTTCGATAGACTCAATGACCCGAACGGTCTGGCCGTACACATGGGGGGTACCAAAGCAGAGCCTGGCTCAGGGAATGCTCGCTCCCCGGCACGTGGTCCCAGCTTTCCTACCCAAACAAGCAGCAGTCTGTGCCTGAGGTGTAGATCTGCAGGATAGAGTCACGGGGGTGATAAAGGAGCTTTTAGGGTGCTATTTGCCCGACCCATCCCAGACTGCTGTATTAGCACACATAGGCTATATATGTACCCCCTTGTCTCTACTTGCGACAAAAGCGTGCAGAGAACAAGACTCGCTCTCTCATTCTCTCTCTAATAAAATGATGTTCGTTAACTTCCTTTCATGAACCTTTTAACCTGATTTTCCTGGCATTCGTGCACTGGGAGAGTGTAGAATTCCAGAAGTAAAGGCTTGATTTAGTTGCTTAAACAGTTCTGCCTTGTCTTTCAACTGTGTTGAGAGAGGGTTCACCACTTTCAAAAGGTATGGCACTGCTGATTTTGACATTTTGCCTGACTGGATGTCCATTAACTAAATGATACCTAGCATTAAAAAAAAAAAGTAGTCCTCCATGTTAAAGACATTTTTTTTTCCTCCTTATTGTTTGAATTGTAAAAAAGTAGTACATGGTAGAAAATTCAGTTGAAGAAAAAATATCAAATGAAAATTTATCTTCATAGTAATTTTCTACTCAATTTCCATGGTTGAAGAACTAAAACTGTAATATTAAAGTTCTAAATTAAGCTGTGTATATCAGTGTACTAATAGTACTCGGTAGCATGTATAATAATCTGTCACATTGCTTTTCCAACTAATCATTAATGAATTAATGAAAGGGTTTCACTGGTTTTGTACTGTGTAACATAATGAGATATACAGTATTTAAGGCTTTCAAAGATTTAGGACTCTATTAATGAGAAATAATTATTATCCTATAACAGTAATTAAGTATAATTTGCACGGAACTAACATTTTCTAATCCGTAAATATTACCGATGTCAACAGTTCCTCATGGAGCTGTTAACTGCTCTGCAACGTTTTTTAAAGGAAGATGAATGGGCTAATGCACTGGCAAAGAGGGATGCAGTTCAGAACACTGGTAACAGCATCTAGGCAGAAGGCCTCTGGAGAGGCACATTGGTGCCTGCAGATGCCCATCTAAAGCTTTAGGTGCCTAAATAGCCCGGCTCCTTGCATTTAGGCGATATGCCAAAAAGAGGACGATGCGTATGCCGGGAGTGTTTTGCAAGGTGAAAAGTGAAGCTGCCTTTTTCATCCATTAAGCTGCTTGTTAAGCAGTTTGCTTTTGCTGAGGTTTTCCCAGGAATGCCCTCCCTTGTCCCTGCTGCAGGCTGAGGACACGTCCCACGTCATTTATGGTGGCTCGCTTGAGAGGCAGCAAATGGTTAAACTGCGGTAAGTTGTTGTTGGTGTTCCTTTATTAGTTGACCTCAGATTACAAGAAAGAGAAACTACAATTTTGTCTCTGTTTTGACAAACTCAAGAGTCACCTGCTCCGTATCACTGCTTTTCGGCACAGGCATGCCAAAAATCAGTTTTGCCCCTATCCCCTGGACTGAACCCTCCCGCAGAGTCGCAAATAGCACCCACAGGTCATGTTGGTAAGGATTCTCTGTGACCTAGCAGATAGTAGGTGGCATAAACTCCTAGCAGCTGGATTTTTTTCCTCTTTCTGCATGTCTGTGTGATAAAGAAGAGCAAATCTTACTTCTGCCAGTTACTCTTTTAGCTGAAATATTAATGGTCTGTTTTGTGGACAGGAAAGTCTAGAAACGGTGAGCTATGCAGTCCTTAAAAATATCTCCTATCCCCTTTTTTGACTTGCAGTTTTAAAGACCTAAAATTGACAAACATTACCATAGACAAGCTTGAGGTTATAAATCAGGAATGAAAGAGAATGTGGCAATGAATGGCAAGAAGACGGAGGGTGTCTCTAGAGCCAGGGAACTTACGGGTCATGTAAACGGGGTCCTGCTCCAGCTGCACTCTATGTTTGCCGTGCAACCTTAGGCAAAACTGTACTCTCTAAGCCTACGGAGACCAATACACTTTAAATAGCATTACCAGCAGCTGAATGCTTGGCTTTACACTGTAAGGCTGTTTTAGTATTTTGGAGGTTTGAATGCAGTTTTGAAGGCATTGCTGATTTATAACCATGGGACGTACTGCAAAGAGTATTTGCAAAGGTCAAATTAATAACTGACAGGGAGGCTACTGGAACAGAAGACTGAATAGAATTTGTGATTTTATAATCTTGTGATATGTTAATTTTATGTCTTTTATCTATGTGCATTTTATTAAAAGACAACACTATGTTTGCCTTGCCACTTCCTCAGTGAGAAGTGCATGGTGAGGGAAGAAGAGAAGGCTATAAAAGGTTTGGAGGTTGATTTAATTTCTTAGCTATAATTCAAGGTGGATTAGAAAATAGCCTGTGAATAGATTTTCCCTGACCGTTCAAAGTAAGTTTTGCAGCCTCAGAGTGAAGATCTGAAATCATCTAATAAGGAGAAAGAACAGGAATAAACAATTTAACGAGTTTTAGGATGGACTTAAACAATAATGGTCTTAAATGATACTGGACTTAAACGGTCTACTCGGGGCTGATGGGGTCCATCTGTCAGAGAAGGGGAAGAGGATCTTTGGTCATCGGCTTGCCAAGCTGGTGAAGAGGGC
>JANZLQ010000008.1:6621601-6633433 GCA_026212715.1 Elanus axillaris | reverse complement strand
AGGAGAAGACCAGGTTCGAGACCATCTAAGGAACCTGAAGCTGCACAAGTTCTATGGGACCTGATGAGATGCATCTGGGGGTGCTGATGGAACTGGCGGACAAAGTGGCTAAGCCACTATCCACCGTATTTGAGAAGTCATGGCAGTCCAGTGCCACAAAAACAGTTAGAGGGCTGGAGCACCTCCTATGAGGAAATGCTGAGAGAGTTGGGGTTGTTCAGTCTTCTCAGTCTTAAGAGAAGAGAAGGCTCTGGGGAGACCTTATAGCAGCCTTCCAATACCTAAAGGAGGCCTACAAGAAAGCTGGAGAGGGACTTTTACGAGGGCATGTAGTGATAGGGCAAGGAGTAATGGTTTTAAACTGAAAAAGGGTAGATTTAGATTAGATATTAGGAAAAAATTCTTCACTGGGAGGGTGGTGAGGCACTGGAACAGGTTGTCCCAAGAAGCTGTGGATGCTGCATCCCTGGAGGTGTTCAAGGCCAGGTTGGATGTGTCTTGGAGCAACCCGGTCTAGTGGAATGTGTCCCTGCCCATGGCAGGGGGGTTGGAACTAGATGACCTTTAAGGTCCTTTCCAACCCAAACCATTCTGTGATTCTATGGTTCTATGATACGGTCTCTCTTCCTCAGTCTCCTGGGCTTTTTTGATGACCTACCTCCCCTTTTTACATCTTGTCAGTATTATGTTTGCTTAGCCTTATTCCTCAGATCCATCAGGGCCCTCACACAAGTTGCACATGGGAAAGGACATTTGCATGCTGTCCTCCACCCCCTTCCTACAATGTGCTGATAATCTGGGATCCTTCCAGCACCTTTTGTCATCACTCCTAGTATGCTGTTCCTTCCTCCCTGCTCGTCTACCTCCTGCCCTCATTATCAGTCAGAAAGTCAATTTGTGTGTATAAACTGATATAGTAAAAAGGCTGCTCTTAGTTTTCTGGAACAAATTTTTTCATGCATTTTAATCAATGTCTACTTTAATCCTTTTAAGAAAAATAATCTGCTATTCTGTATAAGGGGAACAAAACAAAACAGAAAAAAGTAGTCTTTAGCAGCTAAATCTTGTACATGTCTCTATATGTGATTGGCCAGATAATCATTAAGAACTTTTAAAAAAATTTCTATAATTTCAAAGCATCAAGATTAAAAGTGCGATCTCCCTGAAGTTTTGTGTTTCACCCTCTCTCTTCAAATGATCTTTAACCAAACTTTTCAGAAAAAAAAATCTCCTCTGGGAGTAGATGCAACATTATCAATGGAGGGCCTTTATTCCAGAGTGTCTGAGTGGGGAAGTCCAGTTGCAACCAATGAATATTTGAGTGTAGCTTTCACTATACTGTAGCTGTGGCCCCTGCAAAATGTGCAGTTATCATCTGATAGACAGGAATTATTTCCATATTATAGACACTCTTCTTAGAAGCTTTGTGTCATACTTATGTATAGCAAACCATAAATTTGCTGATACACATTTTATAACATAAAGTTAAATTTTAAACTTTTTTCATCAACATGAACAGACACTCTTGTTTTCATTTTCCTCTTTGCACTTGCATTTAAAAGGAGACACTGAAGCTAATGAGGGGAAATTGCCTCCTGATCTCATCCGTCACCCAACCTCTGCTTCCACTTATTCACGTCAGTATGAACCCAGAGGCAGTGTGAGACCAGCAGCAGGCCTGGCACCATTTTGCACAGCTGGAGAGACCAGCTTGCTCTGCCCCTTCAGGGCCATGGTTTGACTCCTTACGATGGAGAAGTCGGATGCAGAAGTGAGCGCACACATCTGTAGTGACGAGCAGGATCGATAAGAGTGTTAATTCCCCCAGTTGTTTAATGCAGTGGACGTGTTTCTCTAGGGAGCCGAGTTCAAATTCAATTTAGATGACAAGTCAAAATGACGATGGCCATTTTTTTTCCTCCCAAGGAGATATCTATCTACCTCCAGCTACCATGACATAATTGGCAATATCTTCTCAGGACAAATCAAGTCTGAGATTGATAAGAACTGCTGGGCACTGAACCTTGAACCAGGGCTGCCTCCCCCATTCCTTACTCCAACTGGCACTGCTAGTTCCATATGAGCATGAAATTCATATACAATACCTCAAAAGAATGGATTCATTAGAAACAGACATAATGTCTGCTGGAGGGGTTCAACCCTGCATCCACACTGATGACAGGAATTCTTCTGTTGGTTTTAAAAGGGACCTGGAGACCCAATAACGGTTACATTTAAGCCAGCCATTTTCCAAAACAACCTACTAACTTTTGGGGTCTTCATATCTTACCTGCTGAAACACATAGGAGGATACTCCTGAGCTCAGTTCCCCAGTCACCCATACCAGAGATCTGAAGACACATTTGAACGTAGACTTGCATGTAGTTTGAGCACACGACTTTCCTTTTGGTGGGCCCCACGGCAAAGGAAAGGGAAGAGGTGAGTCTGTGTATGGCTCCTTCTGCAGACAGACCTCCTCCAGGATGTACAGCCAGCTCCGGAACCAGGAGCATCTCCCTTCTTCGAGGCCACCTCACTGTTTTGATTTAGGAATGACTGTGGTACTGATGCTCTAAAAAATTTAGACCGTGATGTTAAAGTCCTTTGTATCAAGCCCTGTGATCGAGATGCTGAATGTTTCCTAAACCAAGAAAGCTGCTAAAGCAAACAACGAGGGGTCTGGGCTCACCTCAGGCTTCAGAATTTTCCATTCTTCTAAGAGGTAAGACGAATACTCGCCTTCCTTACACTCAGCCCATATCCCAGCTGCAGTCGTGGCTCTGCTCATCATTACTGTGCCAACACTCAATGTCAACCTCCACGTGGACACAGCTGAGCAGGGAGGGGAGAAACTTTACCTCCTCGAGTTTCACACTTTTGGCAGCACCTGTTAAAAACCATGTTTTATTCACTATTCGCATGTGGAGAGACTTTCAAAGGAGTCTTAGCATATACTAGCAACAAAATTTAATCTTCAGCATTCAGCTCCCCCTCCAAATGAAGGACTATGTCATCTCTGGGTTCAATAATATTAGAAGATGTGAATTCTTAGCTCTAACTAAAAAGGACATTTCCCACCTAGTCTCTGTTTCGATGTACAAGGGTTGTGCTTAGCGATTCAGTAAGATCACCTTGACATTTAAACATATGTCACTCACTTCAAAAATTTTTCTAGCCCTCCACCCTCCTCAACCCCCTGGCCTCTATGAAAAGGAAACTGAGCCTTTTAAGGGCATCTGTCAAATGTCAGGCAAGCATGCATAATCTGCAGTGTGCTCCCAGGGTAACTGCTGAATAGTTGCTGCTAAACCCTTCTGAAACTAAGGAAAGAGCTAGACCTGTTGAAATGAAGTACAAAACAGGAGGAACTTTTAAAAACGATTTGTTGGTACAAATGTAGAGACCTCCACTTTGAAGCGCATGAGTCTGTCACTGGTGGCAGCAGACTACTGCAGCGCGCATTCGTGACACCGGCTGTCACAATTAATTTCTTGGCAATCATTGCTGGGAAAAGAAAGTTACAGAGAATTAAGCTAGCACAAAGTATCTGCCCCCAGAAAAGGGAAAAAACACTTAATGAAGCCTTTGGGAAGACCCAAATTAAGCTTGGCTTTCTATGTCCTGTAGCTTATTAACCTTAAACTCTGAAATTCTTGAGAGAATGAGGGTAGAGTGTGAACAGAACAATTGCAAGACTTTCCTCTGTATTGAAATGAAGTGATTATGTGTATTCCTGTAGTACATAAACGACAGAGATGTTGAGAAACTCAGCATTTCCAAGATAATAAAATAAATGGGCAGAAGAAGTTTTCCTTAGCTCATAGTGATTTATAAGGCAAACTAGTAGCCTTCTAATCTATTATGCTTGGTAACAGTTCCCTTCCCACCCAAAGATGTATTTATATATGCAACATATCCAGTAATATCCAGCCAGAAGCTGAATGATTTATCTCGCGGTCTGCAAATTACATTAACAACATAATTAATAACTTAGATATAAAAACTGTGTATGTCAGAGCAGTATGTCATGTAATCAATGGCAACAAATCATTTTCTCTGGTGTTTAATGATTCTTTCAAGAGGGCGAATCTATAAAAACAGAAGAGTCAATCAATGAGGAGGTTGCATACATTGTCTGTCCTATTTGCAGACTTGAAAACTAAGGTTGCCTTTATTGTTTAAATTTTAACTATTGGAAATCAATCTGGGAACATAAACAGAAAGGAAAAAAGTATTAATGGCAAAAAAAAAAGTTGGTATCTGTAAAATCTAGTCAGAATTGCCAACTTCCCAGGTATTGCTAAATGCTGATCACATAAAACATTTATGAAACCGTTATTGCTTGCACAAAAGCACAAACATGGGCAGTACATTGAAAAATTATCTTTTGAAAAGGGAGTGCTCTTTCGCCAAACTATAATGTACAACTTGGATGGGTTCTGCAAAATCAATGAGCTTTCCTGACAACCCTAGTTCACTTCCAATGCCTTCTCCTGAAAGCGTTAGTGAAAGCCCACCTCATTCACGCTCAGGAGCAACATAAGGTAACGCGTTTGTGCAGGGCATAGGCTCTCTTTCATTGACTGACTCCGGGTGAGCATTTGCTCAACTTGTTTCCATAGGAAGGTGATCTGAATACAGGGGGAAAAGCTCTTATCTAGCAGCTGCTCTAGACTGCCAGGTTCCTCCTTGGTTTTTGGCAAGGTGCTTTTCCACTTGCACTGACTCATTTCAGGCGAACACCCTCATTCAGAAGTCAGGGCTGTAATTCAGGAAATGCTTTCATGTTGTTATGACAGACAGATTTTTTCATTCATTTTTCACTCTAAGATGGAAAGAATGACTGCCTTCTGTGTAGCTTGGAGGCACTCAGAAGCTTCAAAAAAAAAAAAAAAAAAAGAAGAAGAGAATTAATAAGAACTTCATGCCTTTTCTATGCTATCTATCCGGAAAAACCAGCTTTCAGCTACGAGGCCCAGGAGGACAGCAGAACCTGGAGCTCCAGACCCACACAAGCGCTGAAGTATGCGTGGGTGGGATTCATCTGTCCCAGCTTTAGATGGATACCTACAGTGTCCACTTCTGGGCTGGCTGTCCCACTCTCTACTAGTAGCGGCAAGAGAGAAGCACTTGTAGGGTGCACTTCAACAGACCAACGTCAGAGATGAAGGGGAGGATGAGGTAAGCAGTCTCTTCCAACTGACTCCGAAGAGCGGCCACTTCAGGTGGAGAATTCTATCTCCAAGCTGTCTCTGGGTGTTCACCCCAGCGCCTCTCGTTTGCCGGGAGCTTTACACTCTTCAATGCCTTTGTAGATCTGGCCCATAATACCTCAGAGAAGAGCAGGTATGATGGACCTCCCTTGTTATGCTGATCAGGAGGGCAATCTGCAATGCTCTCCTATGATGCACAAAGTTCAGCCTCCACCTACTCCCAGCCCCACCCTGTCCCCTGCTTCCCGGCTTGCTTCTGGCCACGGAGGGTATTATAGCTTGAGCAGCTACAGAGTAATAATTACTATTTGTGTGCATTCTTTTCATTGCCATATTTTTTAGAAGCTACTCTTGATCTTGTTCAAAGCGTGACGCACAGAGGATAACAACTCCTGGGACAAACAAGTGGCACTGTTTAGCAGCGTAAGCCTCACTTTCCAGTTGCATTTGTATGTATTTGCACGCTTCCTAAGGCAAAGCTGGAAACCAACTTTAGCTGTGCGGTGATGAGGTTGGAGGGAGGGATTGAGAGAGGGAGGGAAGGAGAACAATAAGATTTTAGAGACCTAGAACAGGGAGCACACGGTTCGACAAGAATAACCCATATACACCAAAAGCCAGAGACAGCTAAGGATCAGTTACACATTGAGCCTCTAATGATCTGCTTACATCAAAAGCCCTTTCAAGGCACAGCAACATACCTGCCCTGCAAAGGCTCCTGAGCTACGGGATAATGTAATCATCTGTACAATATCCTTTCTCTTTTGTGAGTAGTTTAAGCAAAGAAAAGGAACCGCATTGACTCTAGTATTAAGCCCCATCTCGAACAATAAGTAGGAACAATAACGCCACCTTATTTGCTAAAATGTGCCGTGTGTGTGTGTACGCAGAATGACTCTACCTGGGATATTTGGGCATTCCTTCCACTGCTTCAGTATTTTTTTTAATTTTTGATTTCTGGTGCTCATTGTGTAGTTGTGTGGGAGCTTGGGAGTAATGCTCAAATCTGTTGAATTCATCTTATTTGTTTCACGAGCAGGTATTTAGATGAGCTTTGTCTCCCTAAACCTCTTAATATAAAGAGTAAACTAGATTGCCTGTGAGTGTATTGACTGTGTTAAGAATGCTGGATTGTATTGCAAAGGAGTTCAGGCCTGTAATGTTATCACTCAGCAGGAATGGATCCCATCAGAAGGCACATGGCGTGCCATGACGTAGCCAGCCTTAGACCACAAAAGCAGACTTTTCTCTGTGAATTAGACAAACCACACAAAAGGCAACAATAGCTAGCATAAACACTATTTAATACTATTCACAGGCTATTGAAGAGATGGGCGTTGACTAAGAATTGCAGCAAAGCCAGTACATTGTTGTCAGATGAAAGGACGCCTAATGAACAGGAAGCATCATTTGAGCAGGCTGACAGTAACCATATAACTGCAGGATTGTGGGACTGGCATTTACCCCATGGGTCTTTACAGTCAAAAAAATAAAGAGAAATTAAAGCATAAGGAATCCTTTTTTGTAGGCACTTAAAGCCCATAAAGCAACACAAGAAAGTGTACAATTGTCTTTTCATGATTTGTCTGTGCTTCAGCTAATCATAAAAAAGAACTTTTGGGGTGCAGTAACTATAGGTTCTGTGTCATAAAATAAACCCTTCAAACAATAGAAGATTTGGGTATTTGCAAATTGTCCCAATTGAAATAAGAGCTACGGGTTTTTTTCCTCAGCTATCTCAAACTTGATTCTAGCAATGGTTCCCTTAGTAATAATGTCATGATGATAAACGCTTTTGTACTTGCCCCAACAACCAGGCTAAATAAACGCTCTTGCACTGGTCCTACTTTATTTGCTAATGTGTAACAGTAGAAGGAACCTAATTAAATAGATTCCCTTCTGATACAATTATTCCAACTATGTTCTCCCATCCCCATGATCACACACAGAAAACAGCTTCCAATTGTTCCTGCTTTGTGTTTTTAACCTTTTAAACCGTTCTCTTAAGATGCAAGCAAGATGCTAAAACTCCTTTCTGTCGAGACTTCAGCTGAGGCAGAAGGGACTTGGGTTCTTAGAGAACAGAGGTCCGAGAGTTGAATTTTGTTAGTGAGAGTTTTTCTGAGTAAGACTGAAAATATTTTAGGACTGGCATGTTTCAAAATGTTCTTTGGGAAACTGAATCTGGAACAGCGTCCACAGAAAGACCTCCGGGCCACTTAGGCCTGTTATTTGGCAAAAGGCTGTGATGAATAGCATTGTGGCTAGGAAGAGGATATTATTATGTTCAGAAATTGAAGAACTGGCTTTATGCTGTTTGCCACCGCCTAAGCAGGGACAGCGGAGTTACATATATATATATATATATATATATATATGTATACACACACACACACACATATATGCATATATCTATAGACACACATATGGAGATATATATATATATATGTAGACTGGAAGATCAGCTCCTGTACTCTTGATTTCTCAGCACCCTGCCCCAGTAATACAGCAACCGGTGCACACGAGGGGCTGCAGAGAGGATGGATGTGTATCTCTTTGCTCCCACTTTTGGACACTTCAACCATAGAAAGCCCCAAACCAACATTTTTGGCACTGGTACTGTGAGCAGGAGGCAAAGCAAGTTTCGAGAAACAAAGAAGTATATCCCGTATCATGATTTAACCCCCTTCTCCACTAACCCCTGTCAGCTCTTTCAATAGGTGCACTGTAATGCACTTACAGAAAAGAAAGAGAAAGCAGGTGTCGAGGGAATGAAAACCTAAGATCCTTTTCCACATGAAACAGCTGTGAAAAGGCAATCCATGTTGAACTGTGTTTCAGAGGATGCCAGCTAAATTGCCCCCTTAAGGATTTCATTTTCTTTACAAAAATTCAACTACTTGAAAATTAGTTCTACATTAAAAATTCTCTGAATGAACAAATGAGGGATCCAGCCAGCTCCTGACTCACTATCAGCCCAATTTACCTCGCCCACGCAAACCTTTTGATATGTTCTGAATTAGAGCATTGGTTATGCAGTTGACTTTATACGCTGTTTATTAACTGGCAGGAGGAGACCAAAAGAAACACTCAGATCGTAGCACGCTGTGCCATTACACTGTTTTTAAACAGCCTCTTTATGTTTATGTAAATATATTTAAACATACATTAAAATAGAGAAGATGGTTTTTACCAATAGAGTCGGAGTGACTGATCCGTCTAGTTCTAGAAATATGTAAAGTATGATTATAAAAATTCATTGAGCTGGAGCTACTAAGTTGGTGAGTTAACGTTTAAGGGGGCACAGCTCAGATTTTCTGGGCAGCACAAACTGAGGAAGATGTGCGCGAGGGTGATCGACTGAATAGCTGATTTCAGCTTTAACCACTGAGTGACTAATGTAGTTTATTATACATTTAAGGCTGGAAAAGAAAAACAAAAAGAAAGAAACAAAAAGAAAGGAGAGAAATAGAAGTTTAATTAAATGGCATGGATGCAGTATAATGCAAATCTCACAAATAGAGCATAATTGGTTTAGCAGAGAGATCCAATGCCATAAATAACCATTCATAATCATATACAATTAACATATCAATAGTTCTTTTTTGGAGTTATAGTCCATAAGCTAAGTTAGTTCTTCACTAGAAAAGTCTGGCAAAACCAAGCTGTTAATTAAAGCCTTTTCAGAATTTGGTGCCACATTTCGACTCCTCCACAAAAAAGTCGGAACCTATTATAGTGTCCCTCTTCTTCACAAGCAGAAGGACGCATTTTTTGCCTATTTAATACCACATAAATCTTCAGAGAGGAGACAACGAGCAATCTCAAGCCTTTCCACTACAGCTGGCTGGCTGAAGTTCCCTGTACTGTAGTACAGTATTGGGACAATGCAGTAGACAGGAGACTTCGGCTTTTTGCACAGCATCGAACGGAGCTTGTGCCTGATTAAAAAGGACTTTGTGATAACCTGAAACAGTCTTAAAAGAGCCCAGTCCCAGCTGAGAGTTTATGTACTTTAGGTGATAATTATAACAATAGGTTAAATATAATCTTTTCCTTGGAATTAATTAATGTCCCTCTTCCGTATATATTAACAATGATTCAATCCTGATCTCTCAGCAAAAGAAAAAAGCTCATTAAAAAAACGGCAAAGAGCTTGCCAGTTACCTGCAAAAATGCTAAAAGCTTTCCGAGTACTCCCAAATTAAAGGGGAATTAGAAAAGCTTTAACGGGTTGCACAAAGGGCTGAAATTTTCACCTCAAAATTGCCTCAAAGAAAGGTGGCTCTCCAAGCAGCTGGAGTCCCTGCTCTGCTTTGAACAGAAGACGTCCAGACAGGCTTGCTTTCCAACTCTGCATCTGTCCTGGGGTTTGCCTTTCTTATTAACTTCACAAAACAGAAGTCCACAAAACAAACACTGGCCCCTTCTTGACGGACTGCTCCTCGGACGGCCGTGGGCCTTCCTCCAACCTGGGCCCTCTTTCTGTCCCCCTCCAAAGGCCTCTCCTTTTTGCTTGACCGGTTCTTCAGCGGAAGATCTCCGCTCTCTCTCTGGAGGTTTCAGCTGTTGGAGAAGAAGGTGACTAAATGGTCTGGGCCCCTGCCATGCTGCTCACTCCCTCCTTCTTCAGCCTCCTGTTAGATGAGCGCGCAACGATGCCGGCTTTGTTTTTACTTTACTGGTATGTTGTTATCTTTTCATGAGGACGCTCCACTGAAAGGCCAGGAGCAACTCTGTGGTCCTGCGTGTGACAGCACTTCATCTTCACACCCACACGTTTTCACCCTCACCTACCCACCATGAGGAACAACATCCGTATTTAGCTCTACTGCGAGAACAGAGTTTATTATTAAAACTACTACTTTTTGAGCTGGCACCCGTCTCACCACAAAGAACATAAGGACACAAAGACCTACCAGGATCCTCCATCAAAGGAACAATGCCAAGTTCCAACATCAGGTGTGTTTTTAAAAGGGATGATGACTTTTTTGTCCATTGAATGTTGCTATATTATCAGCAAATCGGCTTAAACACAAATAACAGTTAGGAAAGCTATCACAGGAGTTATAAAACATTTTCTGAGCAAATGTCCTGTCTGGACTCTGTTGAAATGAAATGGGACTCCAAGACAAAAAAATTGATTAATGAAATGTCACCTTTCACCCCCTTAATTCTAACGCTTTACTCGGGTCTGTGGGCTTTCTTACCAACATTTCATTAACCATGCTGCGGGAGGAATAGGGAGTTTGATTGATGGGACCAATGTTACACTAAGCTAGTTGATTATTTCATATTGGATGTCATACAAAGATATCTAATGGCACTTAAATCATTAGCTAATGTAAAACAGAGAACATTTAAATCATGAGGTAATGGGTACAGAAGTTGTACTAGTGCTTCCTAATCTCTGAATCAGCTGAACTTTCAAAACCAAACTCTAAATCCAGAGTTTCCAAATTCTCTAATACCAGTTCAAAACTGGCAGGCATGGAAAAAACAACAGCCTGCTAGTCAACACCACAGCCTTGCAGCCATAGATCTATGAGTTTAATCACTTCTAGGGCTTGATGACATTCCTCATTAATTTAATGCAGTTTTTATCTTTAGAAGTAGAATAGCATATGTAGTGGAATTTATTCCACACACCTGTATGCCTGTTCTGCACTGTACGAATGAAGCCTCATGGGTAGATATTAGTGGCACCGAAAACAGCAAGTGCCAGTGTAAATAATATCTCTACTTCATTTTGAGCACAGTCAGAAGACCTCCACCCGCTGGAGAAAGTAGGCAGAAGCCTTTCTTCAGACGAGGGCACGAGGACACATCTGGGGAGTATTACAAGGGAATTTTGGATCCACATGGGGAACGAGTGTGCCAGGTGCAGACCTATCAGGAAAGCAAACACTGTTACAGGGAATCACTTCAGAGGCTGATGGGATACATGGAGGCCGTTGGGTCAGTCATGCTCAATCTGTTCCTCTGGGAAACCTAGCCGTTTCTCTGCTTCCCACTGACACAGCTTTATGATCATCGCCTGATCAAGGAGACCTCTCTCAAAGAGCCCCGATGTTGCCTGACGAAGCAAACTGTTCAGGCCGCTTGAGCTTGGGCAGTCTGAAGACCATCACAACCACCGCAAAGAGCTGCAGGTGCCTGAGAATTGGCCGTGCGGCGCAGTTTTTTTGGTCATTCAAGGCAGCTAACGTTAACTCACGTGGGGTAGCACTCAGCTGACCAAACACAAACATCTAGAGTCCTTTTAGATGTCTAACTGTATCCAAGACAGCTGCGTAGAGGATTTGAGAAGAATGGTGACAGTTTTGGAGCAGTGGGTGAGAAACATGGCTTTGCCAATGGTGGCCCATTGGGAGGGAGGAGACGGAAGGGAAGGAAGGAAAAGAAAAGGAGGGCAAAGAAAAGGAAAAGGAAGGAAAAGGAAAAGAAAAGGAAGAAAAAGAAAAGAAAAGGAAGAAAAAGAAAAGGAAGGAAAAGAAAAAGAAAAGGAAGGAAAAGAAAAGAAAAGGAAGAAAAAGAAAAGGAAGGAAAAGAAAAAGAAAAGGAAGGAAAAGAAAAAGAAAAGGAAGGAAAAGGAAGGAAAAGGAAAGAAAAGAAAAGA
>JANZLQ010000008.1:6603191-6620833 GCA_026212715.1 Elanus axillaris | reverse complement strand
CCCCAAAGACACTGCACAGTCCAGAAATTCCCTGCTCCTAGTGTTGCATGTCTGGAATCCTAACAAGTCAAACCACAGGAGTTAAGCCAAAAATTTGAATGGAGACAATTAAATTCTTCAACACTTGCAAAAATTAAGGAGTCATAATTTATACTGACTTTAAAATCCACCCCATCTGTTAGTACATTTCTAACAATGTGATTTGTCACAGTAAAAAGTAATTAAATGAAATGTATAAAAAAGAGTCTCATACTGTTTTATGCATAAAATATATTTTATTATAATTAGTCACCTGAACAAAGGATGATGAAGCGATTACAAATGGCAACACTTGCAATATTTAAACACACAGAAGATGTAGCGCAAGCAAATTATTTTCTCCATAAAGAATCGACTCACACAGAATATTTAAATGGGAAAACTGAGGGTTTTTTTAGGTAATCCAATTGTCTTCAAGAAACAGAAAGTTTTGCGAAAGGAGAGCAGTTATGTACAGTGTTGGGGCCTGATTCAGAGTCAATTAAAAGGCTCCTGCTGATTTCAGTGGCTTTCAACCAGCTTCCTCAGTGTGCCACTGTGCTGAAGAGCTCCCTCACCGAGCCAATAGAAGGAATCAATGGTCTTTTACACTAAGAGAAGAATAACCCACCCGGATTAAATTGATCTCACTGGCTCGACTATGTAAAAAGTTCACATTAAAGCTGCCCATTATCATATGAATAAACAAACCTTTCTAATGCTGCTATTGTTTTTGCCATTTCCATGTTGTTTTGTTGTTTTGTTGTGTTGGTTTGTTGGTTTTTTTTTTTTTTTTTTCATTTGACACTTGCGGACACACCTGTAGTAGTTTATTTCTGAGCTAGAAAACAGAAAGCTCTTTGGTTAAGTGTAATACTTTTAGCTGTGAGGCGTTGTTATTGTTTGTGTGCACAGACTAAACAAGAAACTGTGAGCAAAAAAGGAACTTTAAAAATATAGTACTAAACCCAGATATGATGAAAATCTATTGCAGGGGAAGGAGATGGGGCTTATGCCATAAGCAGAAACAGCAGTAAAAGCAGAGAAACAAGAAGAACGCCCGGAGTGGGAATGGTGAGGTGACCCATTTCTAACCTGACTCAACCAGGAGATTGTCCCTGTCGCTCATTTAGCAAGAGACACTGAGAGTTACCAAACAGCCTTCAAGGGAGCAGCTCTCTGCAGCCTCCCCAAAGAAAAAAACAATCAGACGAAGCCATTTATGGCCAGAACAGATAATAATGTCTGTGCTTTTAATTTTAGAATGAATTTCTAATATGTCTCAGAAACTTAAACCTCCTTCTTCCCCTTCTTGCAGCTATGGTCTCTTAAGTTTTCTTCTGCTTTTGGGCAACGAGGACTTTGTTCATAATGTTGAAAAGACGAATCCCAAAGAACTTTTATTTGGATTCCTGGAGGGATTTTTTCCCCCCTTATTTATGTCTCCTAAACTAAGAATTTAAGTTACGTAAATTTACATTGCCGATTTATATTCTGCTTGTGCATGCTCTTTGTTTCTTTAATCAACTCTTACTCCTGTGATGTAGGAAAAGGACAAACTACAATAAATAAGAATCAAATTTTCCAGAAAGTAGCACACAAAAAATATTAGTGTTCCTTGCCATCCTTCTTTTTACCTATTTATGCCCAAAATCTAGCTAATCAATATTACCCACAGCTAAGAGCACTGTAGCTCAGAACATTGCTATATTGACTCCTAAGCAGAAAAAGAATAAGTGACATTGTTCATAACTCAAACATCACTACCATATTTCACTTCCAACATTTAAAAATAAAAACCAGAACCCCAAAGCCTTCATTATTTAAGTTAAACAATGAAATTGTTACTGTGTCGCTTCAAGCCCTGCTTTGCTCCCAGTGTCTTAGGACATCTTTTTTCCTGGAAAGTGATGAAGAATACATTTTATAAGACACAGATATGTGCAAAGCAAGGCCTCTTTAGATCAGCTCCAGGATTACAGGTTGCCGTGAAATGAAGAAAAAAAAGAGAGAAGGGATTATGCTGGGAAAACATGAGAAAAAGAAGTTTCATCTACCTGTCAAGGTAAGTTATAGGCAGGCAGTTTGAAAAGGCTGTCATCTTCTTCGCCTTCCCTGTTACCTGGGAAATGCTCAGAATAAAGAAGAATAAAATGTGAAAATGCCTCAGCTTGTGCTAGCAAGCCAGAGCGGTGTTGACAGGATTACAGAAGTTGCCTAATTAATTCCTTCTTTGCTAATATCCACCCCGAGAACTCCGCTTTAACTGGTAAACAATCAACAATTCAGGGAGCTAGACTCAGGAGCGAAATACCAAATCTGAGCGCTCTTCTTTCCTGCTGGGGCTCGCCTGCCACCGGGGCTGCTCCGGCGGGTGGCAGGGCTGGGATTGGGGCAGGGGCAGCCCCCGTTCCCGCTGTCCCCCTCGGCTCCTCCGTAAGGTCCCAGCGGCGGCAGGTCAGGGCGACGGCGATCGATCGGCCCCACAACCTCCCCCGACGGCAGGGTGACCCCCCTCTTCCACCAGTGCTTGGGAAGGGGAGAGACGTAACTTAACCCTCATTTTTTTATTTTTTTATTTTTTTTTAAAATTTCTTTTTCTTTAAGGGAGCAGGAATTGTTCATCAAGTGCATATGTGGCCTCGCGGGAGGTTTCCTTTCCACGCAGCCCCATCAGGAGAAGGTTGGATGTCCATCCCGGGGGATGCGGGTGATGCGCTATCCGTGTGAGCCCTGTCCTAAAACCAGGTGTGACAGTGACCAGCAGTTGGATCTCGTATGTGTCTTGAACGTATATGCACACAACTTGCAAATTATGACTCATTCCTTGGCATATTATAGATAAAAAACCCCTGATCCAATGTTTACAGAACCAAAGAAGCAGAAGTTGCTATGATTTATGGGGTTTTTCCCCTTCGTTAAAAAAAATCAGAAATACCCCCTCCCCCCCAAATATTAGTAGAAAGTTTTAATGAACCCACTTTTCTGAAACAAAAATGAATTCCAGTCCCAGTGACTTGATAGCGACTATTGTGTATCTTTATCTCTTCCTTAAAGGAATAATAATAATAAAGAAAAATAATCTTAGGACTCACAAAGCTGCCCCAATTCATTGCTATACTCATTTGCATGTACATTTTATTCCCATTCTTCTACCCTTTATTTGTGTCCTCTAGATGGTTAACTCCACAGGGAAGGGATTATATCTTTTCTTTTTTTATACAGTTCTATGCATAATGCTCCCCTACTGGTTCCTTTGGACACCACCATAATATAAATATAAATATTTACTGCCACTGCTAGCACGAGGAAGAATTATCCCGAATAGCTGTACAATTGTAGCCAGTAAAATTTTAAAGATCCTGGTCTGGCAAATGCATGTGAATTGCTGTTACATATTGATCCAAATGTGAGCGATACCTGTAAGACCTGCAGCCGTCCAGGATAGTTGCTATAACTCCTCATTTGCCGGCGTCATCAGGGCTCTATATCACTGCTAACCTGCGTACGCAGTAGGTTACGTGCCCCACATCGTGTGAATTATTTTCTTTTTCACAGGACTCACCATTAAGAGGGAGAGAAATTATAACCTCTGTCCAGGAAGCCCTCTGCCTGTGCAATCCTCCTCCCTTTCATTTGCAGAGTGGCACGCTAAAAGCTGGCAAGACAGACTGTATGCAAAGCCTTTCTGTAATAAAGGTACGACACAAGGGACTACTTGTAAATGACTGATTTTCTCCTTTGTGCTCGGTTCCCAGCTATATATTATATATTATGGTCTGGTGTTACAGGGAGATTATATACTTGCCACATGGTAAAAGTTTTCATGACCGCTGACTCCACTTTCCACAGCTAAATCTACCGTTTTTCTAACGCACACAGGCACACACGTCCTTTTAAAGTCAAGCTCAAGTGAAATACAGTATCAAATGAAAATAATATTATGGCAGGTGTCTCCGTTCCAAATTGTTTTTCTTAGATTGATAGCAAGTTTTTACTCCAGGAAAAAAAGTCAATCTTGCCAGTAATTCTTTATTACACAAAGTTTTAGGTAGAACAGCTGTACGAACAGCGAGGGAATTTGCTTTCTCCTTTGATCTCTACAATGGGTCCATCCCTAAGTATAGCTCCTCTTCAGTGCTGGAAATCAGGTGGCAATCCTTAGAGGCAGACGCTTTCCTTCCTACCAAAAAACAGGGTTGTGCTTGGAGTGTCTTCAGATGACGTTGCTGATTTGGTCTCCTCTGGAGGCTGCCCTGCAAGGCCCCAGGCCGATGTTATCGCCCCAATAACCACAACGCGATGACTGGACATCCTTTTGCCTATGCTGTCTCGGTGGCTTTGCGACCACGTGGCAATCTCCGCTCCTCAAAACAAACGCAGGGTCTGGACCTGCGGCTAAGACAAAGGTGCCAGCTGGAGTGTCCCTGTTGGGATGTCCTCAGGAAGCAGAGAGCTTGGTGTCGTGCACGGCTTCTGCTCGGTGGGTAGAGCTGAGCGTGAGGAGAGGCTGCAGAGGCTTGCGGGCAGCTTCCTTCTGCTTGGCAGGGAACATCTGCACCAGCTTTCTCTTTCCTGACCTTTAGGTGGCTGCACATGAGCCGACTGCTCTGAAGTTTCATCTCAGCCAAGGGAGAAAAATGTGCAAGTTTTAGGGAAAAGTTCATTTCAATGTATCTTTTGCCATGAGATCAATCTCTTCTCAAACTGCTTCTCATTGACGTCTGGGTAAATGCCACCTCTAGCTGGCACATACCTTTCAGGGGCAAAAGTGACTCCAGCATCATGAACCCGTGCTTTTTTTGCCATCCACTTCTAAACTGCGACAACTCTACACCAGCCTTGCAAAAGTGCTGTGATATGAAGTAAACAGGAGTTGATTTACTCAAGCAAGACAAGTTGCTTGATTTTTGCCGCTTGCTCTGCCCTTGTCCTTAACCTACCATTGAATCCTGCTTCCAGTTCTTGTATTTCCCATTGCTTCCCGGGCAAGGTTTCCTTTCTCCTCCTCACAGTTCTCTTGTATCAGTCCATGTACAGAGTAAAACCACACCGTGAAGTTCTTTAGACTGTACCTCAGATGCTGCGGCCACCCCAGGAGATATCCTTAAATGAGTACTAACCCAAACCAAGACTGAAAATAGAGCTTTGTAGCAAGTTAGATCTGCAGCTTGAGTCAACAAATGAAAATTGTTGACTTTTAAGTAGTGACCCAACTTCTTCATTTTGCCTAATGAGTAGTCCTTGCATTTGATGGCTTGATCCATACGTTTGGTTCAACGCACAGGGTAACAATATTTGGCTTTACTTGCTGTTAATGCAGATAATTGGTGTCTGTCCAGAGTCACTAAATATCACTTAACTTTACCACGAGGCTGAGTTCAGCTGCCTGCTTAATTTCTCAAAGCTAGTGGGACTTGGCTGCATTATTTTATTAGCATTTCATTAGCATGTCTCAAAGACTGTTTTTCAACATTTTCAACCTAGCGTTTGAGGGGGCTACAAAACTATTTGGGAAATAAAGTCATCTTCTAGTTTGATGACAGAGGCCATGTCCTCGCTAACCTTTGGCTGTGCATCGTGAGGCTCCTGGGGCGGTGGTCATGGTCACCCAAATTGGGCGCTGATGAGCGTGCGCTGGGGCTCCCAGCGGGGCCGGGTGTTGCGGGCAGAGAACATGGGCATCGTGCCCCAGGCTGGAGCCAGGATGCCGTACACGCCACGCACAGGCGTTTGGCAGCTCTCCCAGGTCCCGTAGTCTAGACGCAGCCAGCGGCTTAATTAACAGCTGAATAAAAGTTAGGCTGAAACTTTAATGTTCCTCGAGTACTTTTGTTGTTTGCTGGCAGACTTTCCGGCCTGTGAGGAGGAGTACCCATGCACCGACGTGCTCTGGCCTGACGTGGCCGTCTAACGCGGGTCACGGAGAGTCGCTCTGGTGGGGTCCGCAGCCTAATGAAAGGTGCATGGGATCACATCGGTTGCTTTGGGCTGTCCTACCTGGCCTCCATGGCCAGCAGGTCCTGTCAGTCCTGGGTCATACCTCCCAGCCCACATGGTTGTCTTCGATGCTTTAAGACATCTAAAATCACACTAGACACAGGTTCGGCACCTGCATGACTCGCTACGTGACTTTTACCCACCTCCCTGCATGTGGGGACAGTAGAAGACAGTTCCTGCTCTTCTGAGACTGCGGTCTCAGTGGGGAAGACTGGTACGTGCACGAGAACCGAATCAATGTGATCTACAAATATTTAGCCTTTCCTCCTTTAGGTATTACTGAATTGGTAGTATCGGACCAACCAGGAGCCTCAGCCTTGGATTAGGATTTAGTTATGACGAGTACCACACGGACTACAGGAACTAGCAATGCCTTTGCTCCAAGGAAAAGCCAGAACCTGGAGAAAGAAAAAGAATTAGTGTGGATTGATAATCTTGAAATCATCACAGGAATCTCTTCCCAGGCACTGGTAAAAGTCTAAGAGTACTTGGGCACAGATTTAACGTGGAAAAGAGGCATATTTTGCCCAGTTAAAACTAGTGGGGACCCACTTAAAATAGAGATGAAAGGTCGGATGACAACAGGTTGTGAAAGCCCTTACCAATGAAAACAAGGAATTTTTTCGTGCAGTTAAAAAAAGAGAATGAGTGGGAGAGAAAGAAAAAATGCCTGCAGACCTGGCTGGGTGGGAGCAGGGCAAAAAAGCATTTTTCAAGTTCACAGAAAAGGATTTTGCAGGATCTACCCTTGCATGGAAAAGCTGTGTCTCCTGAGGTACGATATTTTTGCCAAAGTTTGTCTTTCCTCTTAAAAATAAATAAGTATTTCTCCTTTCCCCTTCATCCTCCTTCTCTCTGCAGAGGAATGCCGGATTAAACAAATTCCCTGGCCCCAGTGGCAGAGCACTGATTTTGCTCCTGTTCTGTGAGATGGGGAAGCAGCTTCTGGTCCTCTTACCGGCTGTTATGCCTAGGAGCATTTGTGCTTTTGAATAAATATATTATTAAAATGCAATCGGTATTTGTGCTTCGTATGTTGCTGGTCTTAAAAGCAAACAGGCATCACATGGACAATAGAAAGAGCCTGGATAATGATTTCTCAATCAGTTTCCATTTCTGCTCCCACTATACTAATGCAAGTCTTTCTCCAAAGATATTCCAGTAACAAACAAATGTTACCCACTGATATCCTTAAAAGTCTTAAAACTTTTCTATTCTCAATATATTTCATGAACGTGTCCTAAAAATAGAAATCTGTACTCTTGTGACTCTCTTCCACCTTACCAACACACAGACAGCCAGGCAAGGAGAGACCGTTGTGTCCTCCACTCCGAGATCCTTTATCGCAGGGGCAACGTGACTTTCCTGAATGCATTCCTCTTTGGCTCAGAGCAGATATTTCAAACAAACAAACAAACAAACAAACAGTGAACTCCACACACATAACTTAACTTAGGATTGTGGAAACCACTACTTGTGGAGGAAGTTGCTGTCTGCACGAAAAGCAATAGCTCCTCTGGTTTTGTATGTGAGAACGAGACTTAGTTTTGCCAGAAATGAGAGCAGAAAAAGGTCTATTTTTGAAGAAAATGCATCAAGGGGCTGTACTTTGGTCAGAAAAAAAGAGCAGCCGTTTAATTTCCATGAATACTGCCCGTTGAAAGCCCGTAGTGAAGACTTCCTAGTTTGCAGACAGTTGGTGGAGTCAGCCATGCCAAACTTGGCACATATTTAAGAGATATACAAACACAATGGATTAGCGGTATTTATATTTCACCCTTCACCTCTCACGGGGGTCACGTTCTCAGAAGAAGGTGACATCATTGTGAAACTTTACCCTGCTTAAGCCCCAAGCAACATGTCTCCTTATTTAAAGATCAGATTATCCCTTCTTCATTGTTTTGCGTTTGATTTTGTTTCTTTTCTCCATTTTGGGGAAGGGCAGCTCACTATTTTGAAGAGGTGATGGAGCATGTCAGGATTTAAGGAGTGAAAGGGAAGAGATTGGTTTGGATTTTCTGCCTCTCCTTTGTGTGCTCTGAAGCTCGATATACTTAAATTGGTGACTGCAGGTACATGGGCAGAAGAAAGCTTTTGTGCTCTTATAAACCCCAGCGTTTGCCTGGACTATACCTCTATAGTCAGAAGGCAGGAAAGAAGTTCAAACAGTTTTTTAGCCACTTTCCATTTCAATGGGTGTTTATTAGCAATATTGCCGAGTCTCAGAGATCAGCGTTTTAAAGTGCTGATAAGGCGTTCGATACGCACGCAGATAACGCAATGCAAAGAGCAGTAACCACTGCCGATGTCCCTGTTTTAAAGAAAGCTAGAGGACTAAGTGTTGCTCACATCTGAGTTCATAATTTTCCCCAAAAGGTAGCTGGGTGTTAATATGTGGGAAACATCTGCAACCACATCGCCTCTCCCACTGGCATCTCTTCTAGATAGTTTCTTACTTACACTTACTTACACTGGCCCCAAACAAGCTCCTCAACTTCAGCAGGTTTGTAAACTCTGCGTAACTGTGGAAAACGCCTATCTTTCTATGTCATCTTTATCTAAAATAGTTTGCAGAATAAGGAGAGCACATCTGAACCCCACGTCATGAATCAAAGGAGTTTCTCATGTCAAGACTTTTTAGCAATTTTAAAAAATATTGCTAATATTAATTCATTGTATTTTATATTAATGGATGTGACAAACACAGCAGATACAGTAATTTCAGGAGAAAACAGTTTCAAAGAAATATGGTAAAGCAAGTGACTCTGAGATATTGGCAATTCTGAGGGGAACTCATGTCATTGACCATATGGAGGTGACAAAGTATCACCTCAATGCACTGTTCAAAGATTAATATGAGAATAATGTCATCTTAAATGTCTGCTGAAAGCATGGGTTATAATTATGTGAATATTTTGGATACTGTCTTCTTACGAAAGCTGGGTGAATACTGTCATGAATGTTTGATCAGACATTTAACTGGATTCGCTTCTGCTGCACTCACACCTCTCTTACACTCACTTTCCAAGCACTGTAGTGTATTTAAATTTACTGACATAAGCATTTGCAAAAAAAAAAAAGCAAATTTCAAGGTCATATATTTAAGTATTCATTGGCAAAAGCATTATAATTTAGCATGCATGACTATTCATGCTAGAAATACTTGTATAATTATCTCATTTGAGCCAACAGCAAGGTTTGAAATCAGAAAAAAAAAAAATTAAGAGTGCCCTTAAAAAAGCAACTACTTTCATGGTACTGTCCTAGTCTCACCTGTCCTCCCATTGGGTCAGTCACTATAACAGGGAATTCAGACTGGGGAAATCCCCATGTGCATTCTGATCCTGGTCTTGCTCCCACGAAAGTCAGTGATAAAACTTCTGCTCATTTCAGTAGTGCTGCATCGGACCCTTCCTCCGTGTAAGCATTAAGTAAGGGATGAAGAATAGCACCATGCAAGATACAAAACCAATCACGATTTACTTATAAGAAAAATATTAACAAATACTTGCAGACATCTCTGTTAGCATGCTTTGAGCTACGTTCTGCTGTATTATATTTCTTTGTATCAAATTCTAAATTCTTACTGTCACACACACACACACACACACGTCTTTTTTTGACTTACCATCCTTTTTCATTTCCTTCTGAAGTCTTTTTTACTATCAGTTTCTCTGGGGTAGGAACAAGTTTCCCCCAAAGTACTCCTACAAAAAAGTACTTCTTTAAGGAAGGCAATGGAGGAAATCTCATGACAGCAGTTTCAGTTTGATATCTTAGATGTATTTTATATCTACAGGTACTCCTTTTGGTTAAGTTTTTGATGGGGGGTGGGAGGGTGTATTTCTGTGGCAATTTCTCCTTGCTGTATTAATTCTTGGAGTAACTGTTGTTTTACTATTTTTGCTCCCTGTAAGCAACACAGGGCTTTCTCTGAGCCTTCAGGGATTTGACCTCACAGAGCTCCCGAGATTCGGTTTCTTTAGGTAAAGAAGCTCTTTTTGTGTTGTTTCCACCCGAGGATCCAAACTGTGTTCAAAGGGAGGGGAAGGTAAAAATGAAGAGTGAATCAGCATCTTATGAGACCTGTTCGAATTCCTTTTCAGGGGAAGGGCAGAGAGTCGTGTCTGGCGAAGAACACCTGACCAGGCAACAGCTGTACATCGGCTCACGCGTTATAGCCTTGCTCCACCTTGTAGAATTTACTACGGAGGGGCAAAGTTTGAAGATGCTTGTGGACCACAGCTTTCATCCCCGTCAATCAATCCGCGATTCACCTAGCGCGCGCGCACGCGCGCATCTGTACGTGTGAGGAAAGAAGGACCTGGCTTTGGGGCATGTTTGAACTCTCTGCCGTGGGTTGTACCCTCCTTGCCCCCCGTCAAGCTGGAGATCACGAAACGTGACGCCCATGAAGATGCAGGTACTCGCAGAGAGCGGGGAGGGGGGGTCTTGCACTTACAGCTCAGAGCTGCGCTCGAGTCCTTCAGCTCTTTATCCTGCACCTAATTCTCGGGAGGAGTAAAATCTCGCAGACGTTAACAACTGCGACCGTAGCTGTGAGAGCCCAGCACGTCTGAAAATAAAGCCTTGCCTTCTATGCTGTATTGTAGTAAAAGATAAAAAAAAAAACAAACCCAAAGCAAGCAAATCCAAACCCCCCAAACCTAAAAATCCCTAAAAATAGCTAAAAAAGTAATGACTGGTTAAAATGCTAGCCTCCCTTATTAGACCAAAGTAATCCTCGCTACAAAGGTTTGTGAAGGTGCACAGGGAGAGTCTCCCAGTGGTGATGTTAGAAAAGCGCGAAGTCCAATTCAGGCTGTAATCAAATGTGGAAATTGTATTATAGAGAGACGCTAACTCTCCAGAGAACATGATAGTTGTCACCGATAAATACACCGCCAAGGCCTGACGTACTCCGGTTCAAGTAACCCACCCATCCATCACACAGGCACACATGCACACACTTAAAAGCTTCCCAAATTCTGTTTCCAGGGCCTGATCCCCGCAAGGCTGAGGGACACAAATAACCTTGCTACATGCCAGTAATCCCATTATCAGGCAGGATCAGGCCCTGATACTGAACATACCATCTCGCTGGTTCTAATCAAAATGCAAATGGCTCACGCTGCGTTTGGGTGAAGCGACAAACACCAGGAATATTTTGAGATTTCATATTCCATGGAATTAAGAAATCTTCGAGGATGTTTGTCAGGAGGAGGTTGCATCATTATATTTTTCTATGTTCCAGTTGTGGTAGCTATGTTAATGTATTAAAATTTTAAAATCATGTTTTGTTCCCAAATCCTTCTATGTTTTTTACAAAAACATCTCTATCATTACATTTGCATTTTAAAAGGCTGCGGATGTTATACTTACAATGGGTATTATTTACATTTCAGATTTCCATATATCTGCACCAACTGGCTTTGCTGGATCTCTGATACAATCACGCTTTCCATTATCCGTCTTCTTCTGCTACAAAGATAATTCACTTTACCTCCAAACTTTGCTAGTCATGCTTTGTATAATAACTCATGTCTTACTATCCCTCGCAAGTTCGGTGGCTCGTTAATATAGCACTTACCGAGAGGGTGCACTACATATTGATCTAATTAAACGTTTTTGAATCAGGACAACAATAGTAATGGGATTAATTATTGTAATTTGTGCAGCAGAAGTATATACATAAATAGGCAATTTTTTTCCCCCCCTGTATAGCCGGCAGAAAATGAATTTCAGACATTAGGACCTGAGAGACCAGCGAGCTACAGCTGCTGAGCTAGTGTCCCTCCCATAGTCCTGGCCAGCAGCTCTGACATCCCTGCACAAAGTAATCACAGATCACAGCATTTAATCACTGAAAACAAGCACTCCAGAGGACAGCAGTGTCAATATCCCACTCTCTCATTATCTGTTTGGATTGCACATCCACACTGTCAGATAAACAGAGTGGAAAATTAAGATTAAAAATATGGTAATTTCATTTCAGGCAGCAGGCACCACTCACTGCCCCTATTATGCTATTGATTACCTCTGAATTCAATTTTTCTTTCAATGCAAACTTTAATCTGTTTGCTACCCAGCAATTCAACTCCCCAAGGGCTATTTGAGAGTAAGTAACCATTTAATCTGATGCTAACTGAAAAATCACCGTCCTTAATGAATTGTGTAAATCATTCAGCTCTAAAGCACCTTTGACTTCTATTTCATTTTTTATTTTCTACTCAATATAGGAAGGGATCGGCGTGTGAATAATTACAAAGTAGCAAGTATTTTTAAATAGAGCAAATATGATAAAAACCCTATTATAGTGGGGCATGTGTAATGAACAGTACTTTTTAATTTCAAAATAGCTATTCATTAAAAAAGAATGGGAGATTAAAAAGAGAGGCTCAAAGCTCAAGGTAAAAGTTGATAGACATTGTAATTACATGGTTAATTTCAAAGATTTATATGCTGTTATGATTTAAAAGGAATTTTTATGACCTGACATTTTCATTTGAGAAGATTTTTTATTTAAAATTAATCTTCTAGCTCCTATTCTTAATTATTTCTTGGCAAGCGATAAATGGGAATACAAAAAATGCCCTATATCAAATTTTCAGCAGAATAAATGCATGTGAATTTGTGAACAGCAATAAAGTGGTCCTACTTACCGTAGTCGAATCACTTTACATTGAAATCCCAGGCTAAAATAAATTCTTTGTATATGGAAATTATTGACACTTTTAGGAAGGCTCTTAAGCGGCAGATTCACAACGTGATTTTTATTTTCCCAAGTAAGAAATTCAGGACACTTTGGCGAGGCCAAAATTACCTTTCTACTTTGCAATTCAGTTTTTGGCACACCTTCCCTCCTGCTCAACTTCGACGGGTTTTCTTCCCAGCTCCCAACAAAGGGACTGGCAGTCTAGGGAGGGACTTTGCCTCCCAAATTTCCTCCAGCCTTGGCGGCGGGGAGCGAAGCCGGGGGCTGACTCAGGCCAGACGTACGCTCAGGTGCGTGTTTACAGCCCGGCTTGCCAAGTCGGCGTGAGCTCGGCTACGGCCGGTGCTGCCGCGACATCCTTCCCTTGACATTGGTGACTGTGCCTTTTGTTGTGACGGAGCCGAGCACGCGAAGCAGCCTGTGATTAAAGCAAACCGGGACCCCTCTAATTTTCCCGGCACCGAGGGAACGCATCCCGTTCCACCGGGCAGGGATCTCGCTCCTCCCTCCGCTGGGTCCCGTGCGGGACGCGGGGAGCAGGGTGAGGGTTATGGGATGCGGGACACGGTTTTTCAGGATATGGCATGCGGGATATGGGATGTGGGATGCGGGATGTGGGATGCAAGGTGTTCTCCCCCTCGTGGTGCGGCAAGCGGAGGAGCGAAGCGTCGCACCCCGGAACGTGTCTCCCGTTAACACACGGCGTTGCGGACAGCCGCGACAACAAGCCTGAAGGCAGCCCCTGTTTCCAGTCCTGGCCTTGGCCCTCCCTTTGCAAAATAGACCCGGCAAAAGCATGTGGGGACCGGGGGGCTTTTTGCACGGTACCCGCCAGAAGGTGCCGGCTGCCCTACCCTCCCTCCACGGACACCCCCAAATCCGCACGGCCCCAACTGCTTTCAGCTGGAGCCGCACAGCTGCCATGGGAGCCCTGCCAGGTCGGAGGGGTTGGCAACATCCATTTTCTCTACAGCAGCAGCGTGTTGAGTAAAGGGAAGGACGGGCAGCCCGGAGGCAGCGGGGCAGGAGCCGGGGGGGGGTGGCACCCCGGGGAAAAAGAGGGAAAAGCCAGCACCCGTTGTGCTGCCTCGCTTGGGAGAGCAAAGCCGGCTGGCAGGCGCTCAGGAGAGCAAGACGGTCCTTGTCGCCGAGCCGATGGGTGGCTGGCCGCCCCCAGCCCCAAAGAGGCAGCGGTGGTGGTGGTGGTGACGGTGGTGGTACTCCAGGTACCACAGTGGGCTCCTCCTGGCCACGCTGCAGACACGTGGGTCCGCGCGTATCCGCGTGCCCTCAGCATCCTCCTGTCTGTTTGCACAAGCTCATCCGCAACACATGCGGGGCCTTCGATATGCGATAAATGGCAAAGCTGCATACTAAATTACGGTTTTATGCCTTCCAGACAGTCACCCGAATTTCTGTCCCGTCTCTGTTGGCTTTGCTCTCCCGATTCCTAAGCACTAAGCGGCTAACAGCAGCTGCCATTTAATTTTTTTCTGTTTCAGTTTGGCCTGCCAGCTAAAAATTCCCTCCCTTCCTACCAAATCCCTGATTCTGCAGGTGGTTAAAGGTCTACAGTACTTTATGTCCTCAGTTAGCCCAAGAGGCAACCACTAACCACCACCACAACCACCACCGTGTCTCCTGCCACCAGCCGGCGGCCAGCTCCTGGCTGCAGCAGGCATTAGATTGGGAATCCTACACAGAAAGCTACGGAAACTTGCCCAAGGCCGTTGGGCTAAAACCTCACGTTAGGCCTTCCCACTTCTCCAGGATTGCGATAGCCAAGGCTCAACACAAGGCTTGCTTGGGACCAGCTTGAAGATTCTCTGTGAGGTAAAGTGAGGGTGGAGAGCTCTCCATCGAGCGAGGGGAAGAATTGTAGCTTTCCTGAGGGATGCTTGCTTGTCATCCTGGAAATTCCTGAGCTTTCTTATAACATAAAATTATGACAGTATGATGTACAGTGAAAGGTTTTAAAGTGGAAAAAAAAACCCCAACCTATTCATGTGGTTGAGTTGCACTCTTGGTTTTGCTACAGGTACTGTACAGAGTTGAAGTCAGTAAGGCTACCGACATGAAGAAAGTGTTGCCCGTGTTTACAGAGCCCCAAGTCATCTGGCTTTAGAGGCAGAAGGCTGGAGTGCCAATAACGTTATTAAAAACTCTCTGCGATTGTTCCAAAATATTTCTTTAATAAAAGGTAGCATATACAGAATAGCCCATGTTGGGGCAGAGTATAAAGGTTTTGCTGGCACTTGTTTGGGAAAGGATGCATTAACCAAAGTCTTATGACCCAAAGCATGATTGAAAAAAAATTATACCACACAGAAAGTACTTCGTGGAAACACAGCCGTACTGGAAGCCTGCACGCACTGCAAGCCTGTCTGATGATACACAGCCCTTAAACAGCCTTATCCTCCTGTCACAAAATCATAGGCATCTGACACTTAGGATTTAAGCTGAATTTCAAGCAGTTTTGTACCACGCTTGCCAAGCATCGTCTTTTCATTCTTCTAGCAGTGGGACTGACGACTAGGGTCCCACTAGAGCTCTCCTCTGCGCGTCTCAAAAATTCAAATAATTACAGTCAGACAGAAAGAGACCATAAATAAGCATTTCGTAATACTTACATTATATATATATATATATGTAAATATTAGTTCAGTTCAGAAAAGCCAGTACAAAATTCATTCACGTGAGGGGGACTCTCTTCCTAAATCACTTCTGAAAATGAGACTTAGGCTCCTCACGCTCTAGGCAATTTACATTTTCCTAATTTAATCCAAAAAACTGCAAAATTATCAAAACAATCCACTGACTTGGATGTACTATATAATACATCCATGATACAGAATTTTAAAAGGTGGTCTTTTTTCTACAGAAAAATATAGATATGAAAATACGTAAGCAAACCTGCACATGATAAGTGTATAGATAATATACCATATATTAACCTATGATAGAGAAAGGTTGAGCTGTGCAACATATACTACAAATACGCTGTACGTGCCTATTTTCTGTCACGGATGTCACAGTAATATATGATTATACATTGAACACGGGCTACATATATTGAATTGACTTTGCACCCACACCCTGGGTATTTATTAGAAGCTGAAATAATTGGTGTGAAAGGAAAATGGGGTCCTCCCTCCCCCTCATTTCACGTTACACAGAAAGGATCCCCACGCAGACAAGGAGAGAGCTGTGAGCAGCTTTCGCCAGCCCAGGAGAAGACCTGTTTTTCTGGCAGAAAGAATCATGGTGCTAAACCGTCCCCCGGAGTTACTCCCTCTCTTCGGGATTTTTTGTGCCTGTGCGCTGCAGAAGGCAGATCCTCCTTGGAGCAGGGCTTGGCTTTTTGTCGCTTGGATTTCGTGCCTCTTCAGGAGCCCTTCCCTCACCTCTCCCGCTGCCGCGTTCCAGAGTCTCCAAAAAAAAAAAAAAAAAAAAAGATTAGATTTGTGCTTTCCAGGTGTATCTGTTCTTCGTCTGACTTACCAAAGCTTGTCTAGGCAAGAGGCAGCCGAGATCCTCTGAGCAAAGCCCCTTGCAAACGAGGAGCGCTCACCAGCAGCAGCCTGCGGTTTTGCACGTGCTTTTTCGGTCTCCAACCCCCTCAACCCCCCAGCCTGCACGCAGCCACCCCCCCTAATCCAAGGGACACGCTTGCCATAAAATGAAACACAGGGAAGGCGACTGCCTGCCACCTTCTCATGTGCCTCTTCCCGACACAGTCCCGTGATTTTTACAGCATCCAGCAGCCATGACTTCCAGCCGCTTGGCCAAAAGTGTAGACCTAGCCACCGGTTAGTGATTTTTTTTTTTTTATTGTTTCTGGGTGGTGCTTTTATGCTCTGCACGCACAGGTGGGATCACTCCGGGGGCCTCGGCACTACGGTGGGGTCAGGATGTCCATGCAGGGGCTCCCCGTACGGACACGTGTGCCGTGGCCAAGGGCCCACATCCCCGTGGGTGGCAGACCTGTCCCTTACAGAAATAAGAGTCAAAAAGCTCAAACTCCTTCCTCAGACTTCTCCAAATTCCCATGTATCGCTCACATGATGTACAAAGATCGTCTGCTAGCCAGAGACCCCTGATGGCAGTTTCTACTATCTGCAGTACCTAGGCACAGATGTAGTGAGTAAGAGCAGGCTTACGAAAACCCTCCTCTGCCTCACACGGCGTGAAACGGGGTTGATGGAGATGACGGACAGCACCCGTTTCGGTTGAAGCTCCCGCACTGCAACCTCTTAGCCTAGAAGAGGTACCAGGCTACCTTGTTGTTGTCTTATTTTAGCTCAAGACCATCAGCGTCATAGGAAAAATATGTGTGTATGTGTGCACATAGCTCCCTTTATTTGTCCTACGAGACTTCTCTGGGAACACGAGAGAGTCCGTAATGGATCCCCTTCATTACAGTGGTCAGTACTGATGGTCTGTCACAGTTGGAGAATAATGCATGTATGCAGAGTAATTTTAAATTAATATCTTTCACCACATTGGTGCTGAAAACTGCCTCAAAAGCTGTTATGATCCATCACGGCAATGAGCACTTACGGACTTTTAAATCCACAAATCAGATGTTGTGCACGGGAACCAGAGGCAATTACATTCAGCTCAGTGCGTGGAGCCTCAGCCACACAAATCCAGCTTCAGCACACGCCTCCCAACATGCTAAAACCCAGCTTTGCTTATTTATGTATTTATTTACAGGTGGGGGTGCAGCTATTAAAACTCTCTCTATAAATCAAATGAAAATCTGAAAGAGAGATAAAGACAACATATTCTCAATGTTTCCCCCAAATTGTCCATGAACTTTGATCTGTAAGAATATAATATTAGGCACCCTCAGTACTGTAGGTTTGAATTAGCAGAGGCCACAGATGCACCTGTACACTCCCCCCCC
>JANZLQ010000008.1:6567709-6603091 GCA_026212715.1 Elanus axillaris | reverse complement strand
CCATGGAGTCACACACTCAAGCTTCTCAACACTAAGAAAACCCAGAGAAAAAAAAAAAAAAACCTTCACTGACAGTTGCACAAAATTTCATTTTCAAAAATCCCATCTGGATGGGAACCTCACACCTTAAATATCTGTAGAGGTAGCACATTTTTAAGGCTACCCTAAGTCTCTGCAAAATTGATTTAATTGGAAACACCTACAGGCGTTCAAAGGTAAAAGAATGAAAATCACACCATAGAAGAAAACAACATCAGACTGTATTTTTGCAAGGGTTTATACAGGTAGCTAAACTCCTGGGTCTGCCACGTTGCCTTTCTGCCAGCCAAGCCCATGCAACGTGGTGGAGGATGTTACTACAAGTACGGCACCAAAACTCTCCTGGGCCAAAAAATTCATCGGTACCTCTCATTACTTACCACTTCATTGACAATAGTGTAACGTTTTCCTTCTCAGAACAGAAAAGTGGGAAATGGGGCAAATTCCTCGCACCTCCCCTAGAAAAAGAGGATAACCATGTGTTTGCCACTGCCTTTTGAAAAGCTTTGTCTAATCACACAATGAAACAGAAGTTACGAAACTTTCTGTCCTTACCTAAACCCCAAAGATTGGAAAGAGAGGGGGAAACACCGCTCAGTAACCTCCCAAATCTTTGACATAGGTGCGCTTGCTTCACCCCTGCTTCTGGAGACATCCCTGAGGTTTTACAGGCAGTTTCTCAAAAAATGGGCAAGACTTTGGGTCTCCAGAGCATTGTCACTTGGGAGGGAACTGGAGCGGTCTCAGAAGACAAAAAATACAACTTTCTGCATGGTGCTGGGCGTGGGGAACCTCTGAGGGGCTTGGAGGGAAAGGTCCGTGGCAGAGGGGAGAGGGACAGAGAGGAGGAACACCAGGAGCCAGGGGAACTCAGAAGCAAGTTACTGATAGCTGGTTTCAAAACTATTTAGGAAATAGCCTTGAAACTATAACTTAGAAGCACACATTGAAACGGATGTTGTGCTCAGGGCTGATCCTTGGCTTCAAAACAGACAAGAAGGGAGAGAACAAATGCTTGACTGAAGAACTGGGACGCCAGTTTTGAGAAGAAATGAATAATAGGAAACTCGGGCAAGGTAAATGAAATGCTACCTAGTAGACATTTTCTGCTGTATAAATTAAGGAGCTGCTAAAGGAAATACTTTATTACACAACATATAATTAATGTGTGGGACCTTAAGCCACAGATACCACTGAGGCTAGAAAAAGAGGATTTAAAAAAGGGCTAGTATTTATACGGATGACATTAATATTGAGAGCCGTGGTACGTTGGTTAGACTGAAAACCAGGTTACGTTCCAACACAAGGAGACTAGTCGTACAAGGAAACTGCCTAAAAATTTATTTTGCATTATGTCCATGTCTTGTGGTTGCAGAGGCCTCTGAGGAGGAGCCGGGGGCCACTGCCTCGAACAGCAGCTACCAGGGCCGTCAGGCTGGTACGCAGGCTCTCCTCAGCGGCACGGGCTGGGCACGTCCGCGTGGGCTCATGCCTCTGGCCGGCTCTTCGGTACCTACCCGCTCTGCTGTAAGGCATTGACCGTGCGGGCACCTGCCCTCCCACCTCCGCTCTGGGCACCCAAAAGGTTCTGGATGAGCACTTCATGGCCAAGGGTATCGGAGAGGGCTGAGGGACCACAGGATGCTGAACTGAGGTCTTGGGACAAAAGAGGGAACGCAAGAAGGTCTTGGCCATGCCAATAGTCAGTCACATACAGCCCATACCATTTTTCTAACTCAATAAAGAGAGTGAAGAGGCAAACTGCCCTTAAGAACAATTAACACTGTAATTCTCCACAATGCAATTTCTTACCTCCTTCTCCACCATATACAGCGTTCGTCACGATTTCAGACGTGCGCAAGACTACCTGCAGCCGCTGTTTCTGGTTTTTTTCACTACAAAGACACGTGAGAAATGTCATAGCTCGGTGACGTTGCTTTGCTGCCTTTCCTCCTCCTCTTTTTGTACCCGGTCTGTTAATGCTGTCTAGCTGGACTTTGTTTTGCTGAGCTACTGTGTGCCTCAAACATGTTTATTGCTATACAGGCAATAAATAAGTATTAAATGCTGTACAAATAACAATAAATATTAAATCTACTAGACCGCACTTCTGGAAACCTCAGCAAAATGGCTCAGAGGTGGAACGCCTCTGCCATGCGGGTGGCTTGCTCTTGAAATTAAGTGTATGGATGAACAGCAAAGGAATTTATATGGCCAAGAAACGCACTCCAGAAGACTGCCGCTGCAAGAGACCTTCCAAAACAGATCGAAATGCTAGTCCGGATGCTAAGAAGTTAAATCAACATGCACCCTGGTATCAAAACAAATTCCCTGGGGACACCTCCAGGAATGGCTAAGCTTTGAGCTGGAGCACAGTGGGGAGACCCTTACCTGAGCAGCAGGTACAGCGCTTGAGCCAGGCTAAGAAGGGCAACCGAGTCGCTCGAGCACGGCCTTGCACTGACCTAACTGTGCTGCTCCTGGTTTCAGCCCGGAATCTCCAGCACACCAGCAGCTGCCATACTTGGCCGGCCAGCCAAGCGGAGCGCTGGGATCAGCTGGGGGAAGCCGCCACAACGGATGAAGCAACACATAACAAAACCAGGACTCCCAACACCGGACAAAACCAATGACTCGCACAGTGGCATTGTGTATACTCCCTTCAGCATCTGCCCACCGTCTCCCTGGTCTCCCATAATTTGGTGGCTTCCCTGCACAGAAACTCGCCTTAACCGAGAAGGTGGGAAGATGCTCCCCTCCAAGGTGCACCCAGCACTTTGTGAGCAAGGCACTCTCTTGGCAGCAGGAAAAGCGGACTAGGAATTCCCACCGAGGTCCCCGATGCCTCCGCGGGGTGCCTGAGCCCTCCGGCTGTGGGCTGCAGCTGATGTGCTTGCCCAGCACGACGCTGAGATGCCCTGGTAACATCTTCAGAGAGGGACTGTCACATCAGGGCTCGTCATCCCGGTGGAGCACCATCTCAACCCACCTCCGTAGCACCCGTTCAGCAGTTTCCCTCTGCTGCTGTGCGTTACAGTACGCCTTTCCCCCGACCGCTTGCTCTCACCCGCTCGCTCCCCACACCCCAAAAAGATGCTGGCTAAGAACCCCAGCAGCGGTTGCCTGACCACATGCCAGAGGTGGTACCTGTGCTTCACCTCATTGCTCCGCATTTCTATGGACTTGCTTACACAGGTGTCAGTATTTCACACCAGTTTCTCTGGATTGTAGCTCCTTCCCCAGCACTGGGACGGGGAGCTTGGGACTCTGGAGTACACAGAGAAAACGCGTGTCTCCATCCCCAGGCCTAACTCTACAGCAAAACCGTATACAGGTCACTGTCACAGATATATATTAAAGCCCCAAAGATGGACTTGCTGAAGAGTTTTAAATAGCGCTTTGAGACTAATGGATAGCTTCACAGGGTGAAATGTGCCAGCCTAGAGTAGATCCTCAGCATATAAAGAATCAATGACTGTAAACTAGGAGTGGAAATTGGAAGAGGCAAAGCACAGTGCAGAACTGAAAAGAAATCACTGAGCAACTAATGTGATAGAGGAGGAATTGAAATGGAGAAACGCATCCTATTTCTGTGCCCAAAACAGGTGGAAATGTGTGGAGGAGATTTTCTTAAAAAAAATAAAATATTTAAAAGTAGTAAAAGACCTTCCATTAAAAAATTGTTGAGGAAAACCTTTGCACAGCTATGGGAGAAAAGAAAAAGCTGGCCTATGATCATGCTGCAAAGGAGCCTGCCTCCAAATCTGAAACGCGTCATGATGATAAATGGAAAGAAGTTAAACCTCCAAACGCTATGACTATCCTCAGTTCTGTTCTGGACAGATGTTTGATGTATTGTATCTCTCTGTGACAGAGACCTGAGGGTTCTGAGGTCTTTTTTTTTTTTTATTATTTAATATTTTAGCAAAACTCGCATAGCTTGTCATGCCAGCAAGGTATTTTTTAATTAAAATGAAATGTATGTATGTGGGGTGAGCCAGAGTTTATGAGGAGCTTCTTCAGGGGGAAAATGAATCAGTCCAGGATTTTCAAGAAGGATTCAAGGCTAAGCTCGAGCTTACTAACTCGGGAGGAATGTAAATTAGAGTCTACGTACCAGGCAGGGAATCCTGGGATGGGAGTCAGGTTCTCCAGCCGGGAAGGGCGTCCGCTCTCGCAGCAGACGTCAGGCAGAGCAGGCCTTTTCCAGCGACAGGGCCAACACGAATGGCAGGAGTAGGCCGTGACATTTAGCGTTGCGAAGCCAGAGCCCGGCGGCAGCCGTACAGATACCTCGAGGAAGGACCTGGGTGAGCGCCGTGGGGTCAGCGGCGGCTGAGCGCGTTTCCCGGGGAAGGAGAAGGGCCAGGCTACACACGTGCCTGTTGCAGGCTGGAAAAGTGCCGCTCAGCTCCTCTGGGAGAGGCCGTAATGGCGGCCAGCGACCGGCCGACCCACAGAACTTCAGGCGGGTACTTTTCCCTTTACGCCGTCTAGAAGAAAGATCGTCTTTCGGCCCGGATGGAGGCCCTTTGGAAGCCAGGAACAAGCTGTCGCCTTGTTCTGAAAATTTTCTGAAGCAGTAAAAAAAGCTGCATTTACCAGGCCTGGTTGATAGGCTATGTTTTCATGGCTTTCCTCCGCATTAGAGAGGCTGTTCATAAAAAAGAATATTTAGTATTATATTGTGTTATGTATTTTTATATATAGTGCAGCTAGTATTATACTATAATAAATAATATTTCTATTAAATAATAGTATATTTTCCAGTGATCACAAAAAAGAGCCCTTACTGTCATCAAAGTACAACAGGAGGTGTTAAAAGAGTGAGTCCCAAGTTCAGCTTTCCAGCAGCAATGCTGCTACGCTTTATTGGGACCAAAGTGGAAGTCTTCCCATTGCCCTAATTCCTGGAGTTTGTCAGTGAATTCATCTCCGAGGGGGGATTCTAATCACTGAGGAATCTGACCGAGAAATGGCATTACACCTGAGTGTAGGACGAGGATTAGAGACTAACAAACAAGGGAGATGAGCCTTTTTTTTTAAAAGGCAGTTGTATATAATCACGCACCAGGAAACAAAAGAAATGTAATTGATGGTAAGAGCAGAAGATGAGAGGTGCGAGTTTATTTCTTCTTACAACACTTAACGAATGCTACAGATATATTGTATTTTCATACCATTCATATTAATTTCCTGAACATATACTGTGGTCTGTTTTTTCTTATCCTGGTAGATGAATAGTGTTCCTCAATTTTTTTTATTATTTTCTGTGGTTTGTTATTTTTTCTTCTTCCGCTGATTTCATAATGTGATATACTTGTAATAAGTAGCTGTCCTCTCTGAAATCTTTCTTGATAAACAATACATATGAATCATCATTTTTCAACCTTGTTCTGAACCATTTCAAAATTAATAGACTAATTAGTAACCTGGTAAATTATTACCATAACCATTTTAAAAAACCCAACCACTTTGGTGTGGCCAGAAATTGCTATTGAGATAATATCCATGACAGTCTTTTGCAACCCTCTGCCACAACCCGAGACATGAAAGCTTCTCTGCTATGTGCTGAAGCACGCTCTTGTGGTGGGACCCAGGGTGCCAAATATGAAACGGTGACTCACGTTCCCCTGGATCCGACAATCCTCTCCTCGAATATTTCACATAGCTGGATCCCTCGTCATCCTGCCTAACTTGAGGCATCTGGCTGGGATCTGTGCAGAGGTGCAGGCGCAAGCCCTCACCCCACCAAAGGCGCCTGGGGTGGCAAAACTCCCCTAAGAGGCATCCCAGTATAGGGATGGACCTGGCCTGAACTGGGCCATATATTCAGGCGCGGGGCAGTGCTAGTCCAGCTTCGGTCTGGCTAAATTTCACTGGCTTTTTCTGCTCTTGCAGTGCTGGATATCTCCCTCTTGGTATTATACGGATACGCAGCCCCTGTCCTGGCTTTTTCCATCTTTCTGGAGTTCTAAATCTTCAGCGACACCGGTGTCTGCATTAGCGCAATGCCACTGAGGGATTTTTTTAATACTGCCAAAGCGGGATGACAGCCACTGTGTGATGATCCTATATCCAGCTTCATCTTCAGTCTCTCCCCACTACCCAGGGTGTTAACCAGATTATATTTCTACCCATCTTACGCAAGATGAATATTTCTAAACTGGCTATCCCAGTCTCACAGTCTGCAGTGCTATCTGTTTCCGCAGCATGCATATTTTTATTTAGTCTCCCATCCTTCTGCAGGGATTTTTCTTTACCCTTCCCTAAGCAGCAGCCTCTCCGGAGGTGCACTTTCCTATCACACCTTCTCAAATACTCACCTTTAAATCTATGCTCAGGCGGGCGAGGGGGAGCTCCCCTCGGACGGTGACGTGCTTCTGCCTGCCGAGGGCTCCTCCGTGTACAGCTTGGTGCCACAATCATTTTACACCGCTCGCCTTCCGTCTTAGCACGGGGCCGAAACCCTCCCACCAGCCCCGTTGCGTTTCCACAGGCACCGCAGCACGGGTGATGTGATGAAACGCCAGTTCTGCCTCCATCACGCTCCATGCCCGGGTACCTCCAGGAGCGACCTCACCTCCCGCTCAAGCCATGGCAAAACCGGCAGTTTTCTGATCGCGTCCCTCATGCCGCCGCGGTGCAGGAGGGGAACCAGCTTTGCCCTCCTGGTGGTTTCGCTGCTGAAAGCCCAGCATGCCTCAGTGGTGGCATCCCATGTGCTGCGATAAGTCTTCCCGCAGAGTTTTATAGCTTTTGCCGTTATTTTGCCAGCTGATTTCTTGGTAGTAAATTGAGCAGGAAATTGCATTTTTTCCCCTCCAATATATTTAATCCATGTAATCAAGCTACAACTCTTTTCTTTTTTTTTTTTGTATTTTCTGTGGGCTTTAAAAAAAAATTTCCATTAGTTGTCTCTACAAAATTAAAAAAATCATCCTTTCTCAATATACTGGTTTTTCCCATGTAGCTGGCCTTCCTCTTTACGTAACCAAACAAATTCTAGCATTTGTCCTGAAAACTCATGCAGTTAAACTTTCCCTCCTCCTTCCTTCCTTCCTTCCATCTGTCTGTCTGTCCTCTTTGCCAAGTAAAAAATCCCTTGCCACCAGACTTCCAGAGCCATTTGTGTCCCTCAGTCTGTGCATCTAGTGCTACTTGGGACACACCGGGGCTGCTCACTTGTCCCCAGCTCTTGCTCAAGCCTCCCGTGGCCATGTGTCCGATCAGCCAGCCCCATCTGATACTCCCAGGTCTGACAACCCTGGTACCTTTACAGGGTAAGATGTAGCTTTTTATATGTTCATATACATTCTGTAAGAGAAAATACGTTATATCACAAAATGAACACAAAGGGTGTACATCATTTCCATCAGCAGGTTCCACGTAACCCATGTCCGAGACAGTGATGTCTCTTGCGCTTTGTGGCTGTGACTCTGGCTAAAATTTCAGCATTTTGCCTAGTGGCATGCAGGGGGGATGTTGTTTGTTTGATTAATGGGAAGGCTTTTGCTCCTGTGGAATAACAAGATCAGCAGCACACGTTTCAGCTGCTGCCCTGGTTAGGTGCATTACATGAGATAAAAATTTGGCAAATGAGACCAGAGTTACTTTGGGGGGGGGCTGTGTGGTGTGGATCTTGTTCCTGCTTATCAGCAGATACGACATGAGCTGAGCACCTTGCACAGGAAAAGGAGACGAAGCTGAGATGCTGGAAGCAGCTGACCACTTGCCTGGAGAGGCTTGGGCTGCTGCAGAAGAAAAGGTGCTGGGGGGCTCCAGAGGAATTTACCCGAACCGTGTCTCTAGACGGAATAAATCCTCGCCCTTCCAAGTGAGCCAGTCATCAAGCTCCAGAGAAAAGAGTGTGCACACCTTCAGCTCCCAGAACTGATTTCCTCCTTTGACTTCCTGGAAATAAGGCCGTCTTCTCAGGATTTCTATCTTCAGGAAGAAACCCACCTCTTAATTAGTTTTCCGCAGCATAACTTTAGTGACACTAACTCCCCTTCTGGTTTTCCACAGGCTTACAAAAGACGATGTATATCCCTCTGGAAATGGATTACCAGGTCTATGCAGGCATACCTGCATGCCTCCCTCGGCAGCACCTAGGGAGTCAAAGGCAAGTGGAGTCACTCCATGACCGAAGTCTTTGATCCCAGCTTCCCTTATCTTGTGGAGCAGGCTGTCATGACCTGGAAATCGACACATGGGAGTCCATGAAAGAAAGAAAAGAGCCAGAAAGCAAAGTTGATATGGTGCAAAGCACCCTCCATATTGCCTAGAAAGCGCGTGGTGCTCACAGCAGGACTGCCACGGCGGAGAAGAGATTTGCAGAATTCCCCTGGGGACCTGTGCTGGGTCTCTGTAGAGTCTGGGAGGAAGGAAATAGGAAGACAGATCAGATTTGTAAATTTTTTATAAATTGTTTCTTTCAGGTTTCTCTGAATTAGAAGGTGGACATTTCAATTTAAAGGGATTTACATGTAAATTTAATTCCTTCTCTTGACAGAAGGTAAACTGTGGCCTGGGTGAAGGGTTTTTGCAGGATGTCTGCTTCTCCTTCCCTCTCCTCTGGTAGATAAACCCTTCTCTGCTTCATGCTTCTGAACACCAAGATATATCTGCGTGTGGGCACCAGCATTTGGACACTCACAACAGCATAAGGAGAGATTATGGCAAGCGTTATAACCTTCTGCTATCAAACAGGGAGAAAATAAAGATTGTCAAGATAGCACAATTCGTACTTGCTGCAGGCTGGCCAAAAAGAGCTCTCGGTATCAAGGCTTGCGGAGGGGCTGAGGTGCCACCTGGGCCACCAACTCAATTACTCAACACAGCTGGAGAGAAAAGGCATGGCGGAGAAGATGGCATCAGCGTTTCTGAGTCCTCAAAGGCTATCTGGGGAGAAGGTAAACTCTTCGGGCGCCTATTTTAAACCCTGCGCATTGTGCACCCATTGCGGACCAAAGGAAAAAGAAACAAATAAAAAACCCCACTTCCAGGTGGGCTTAATTAATGTGTAAATATACCCAGGGCACACACGGTGAAAGATTTTAGTTGTTTAGACTTTGTAGGTTTCTGGTGTGTTTGCAGGCAAAAGTGCTATTGTAACACCAATACGACTGGGACCCGTGACCGTAGCACAGATATAGAGGTAAATACGTTTTTCTGTCCCCAGCAACTGAGAATTCAAGGACTATAGCTCAGCATGTGAGAGTAGCATTTGGCATCTTCTATGCTAAAGAAACGTCCTTCACGGAGTTGCAACATTGATTTTAAAGCTCCTAATTACAGACCCATCAAGCCCAGGAACAAGGGTTTCCTATCTTTCAATCAACTAAAGGAGCCTTCCTGACTGCGGCGGTGTCTTCAAGAAAGATATGAGAGCTGAGCGCGGTCTGGATGTGGTCACTGGGCGAGCAGCACTGTATTACTCACAGAAATATGGCGGGTATGCAAACTCCTGTTGAGTTTCCAAATTGCATTCAGCTTTTCCAAGTAGTAGTCCCGGCAATTCTTTTCAGCTGGAGAGGAAAGGGACTCCCGGAAAGCAGATCAAAGGGAAAAGGGAGCTTGTCACTCAGAGAAAAAAAAGAGATCCTTTCCTCCTTTGCGACCTTTCAGCGTAGGGAAAAGTGACAAACGAGTTCCTGCCTTTCCCGCGGCAAGGTAGGCAAAGCGCAGCACCGGAGAGACACCATATCAAAGGGACGAGCCACGAGGTTAGCATCAGGCACTGCTCCACGTCACAAGCGCTCCTCGGCCTCCCTTTACCCCAGCTGGCACTGGCTCACCAGGTATTATCTTGCAATGATTTACCTCCATGGGTTTCAATGGGAAGCACTGAGACGCTCCCTTTCAGGAAGAAGAAAAAAGGGCTTAGGGAAATAAAAGGGCCAAATTACCTGAACGCACCAAGAAGAAATATGAAAGGGTGAATCTGAAAGTGTCTGCGTGGCGTGCTGGGCTCTGTCATCAGACGGCGCGGCTGCCAGCGGTGGAAAGTCGGAGCAGCACCTTTCTGCTCCGGGAGGCTGCTGAAAGGAAGCCTGGGACAATGGGAGCCTTTGTGGGGCCAAGTGAGTTTTGATGAGCCTCAGGATCAAATTCTCTTTTTGCTTTTTTTTCCCCTCTCCTAATTTTGAAGGCAAACGCTGAGATTCAAAGCTGTATTTTCTGCAGTTGTTTAGAAAAAAAATGGAAATGGTGAAGAAAAGGTGAAGCAAAAGAAAGAATTTTCTATAACAGAAGCAGACAGGGTAATATATTTTCCTCCCAGTTGTGTCCTGCAAGCATGGGCAGACCCAAAGGTGAGGGAAATTCCAGCTGCTCCCTACAGGGGCTCCAGCTGGGGCAGCTCACTAAGAAACGCTGTGAGATGGGGCTGGGAAAAGAGGCCCAGAGCCATCAGCTAGTCTTTTATGGGACCGAGTCTTTATGGTGGTCATGGCCAAGCCCACAGACCCCCGGGGGGAAGGCATCCCACTTGTAGGCGACCTTTGTAAAGAGCTCCCAAATAAAGAGCCACCTTGTCAGTAGGTTGACGCTGGGCGCCAGGGAGCCAGAAAAGCAGGGCAAGGGATGAGTAGGAACATATCAATTATGCGTAAGTATTTTTTTTCCCCTAAGTTTTCTCTTCTTCATCCTGCAACGGAAAAACCCTGAGAGATCATGGATGGAGCACAAAAAAATGGATAAAGGAGAGGGCTTAATTTATAGGGGAGCTTGAATTTTTAATCCTGTGCCCCAAAGAAACCACTGCCTAGGCAGCCAAATCCTATCTGCGGCGACTAACGAAGGCAGGAGGTACAGCGCAGACCCCCATAGCAGCCCCATCTATCTAAGCTGGCAAATAAGTAGATGTTTTAGCCTTCTCTGCCCAGGAGGCTGAAATGCCCCTCATGAAGGGCCCTCTAACATTAATTGCAGAGACACAACCTGCCTTTTTATAAAACAAATTAATAATTTCCTTAATCCATCATCAGGAAATGGAAGGCTTTGATGCTTTAATTCCTTTCCTGTGACCATGGCAACAACAAAAAAGGAAGGGGGGGTGTGTGTTAATTTTCTCATCCATGAGAATTTCGGCAAATAGTGCGTTAGCGTTCTTTGTCTGTAAGTGAGTCTTTGTTGGAGAGGAGTCCAGAGAATTACACAAAGGGCAGGTAACAAAATCGGGTGCCTGGGACATGATGCTACAGTGATGGGAGGGAAGCTGGAGCTAGGCTTTAGCCACCCAGCTCTGGTCAGAAACAAAAAGCAGAGGGGCTGTAGCACTATGATGATCCACCCAAGTCCCGTCAGCCTTGAGGGAGAAAAACCAGCTCACGGAAGTGTTGTGCTGAGGGCATTGAAGCCCACTGATGCTCAGAAAGGGAAACCCATTGAAACGAGCCTGGGTTTGGCCTACCTTCTCCAAAAAAAGAAACAGAACAACAGGCCACGGTTCTTAGTCTGCAGTATAGGTAACTATAGCACTAAAACTGGGTAATGCATAAAAGTGCAGTGTATGCATGCATGTGTGCACGTATATGCATATATGTGTCTATGTATATACGTGAACGTATGTATCACACGTCCATAGCTCGCAGTCTAGCATATGTGCGCGCACACAAAACCAGCTGTGAAAGAAGTTTCTAACACCTGGATGGCAAATCCTTTTTATGTCATGCACGACTTGCAGATGCATGGATAAACACTTTTCCCCCTCCAAAACACTTGGCCTTATCCATAAGGCCCCTGAAGAAGAGAGCCTGATGCGTGCTACACCCTATGCCACCTACGAGGGTGTTGGTGGTCATGGGCCAAAGCCATGCCGGGGGCTGAACCCACTTCAAAGCAGGCCTGGCTGCAGCACAGAGCTCAAACCCTCTAACTTATTGGCGTAGACAAAATCTCCGCACCCTTTCTTTAGGAGCGCAGGCTCACCCCCTGTGTCCACAGCCTCGTTCTTACAAATCCCATCGGTTGGAGTAATCCAGGACACGCTCCTGCCAGCCAGGGCTCAAAAGGGCCATGATTTCAGCCCTGTGGTTTGCGTCCGAAAACGCTTGCAGAGCTGATACTAAAGGCAACTCCACTGCTGGAGCTTACGCTGGTTATTCTGCAGTAAGGAGAGGCCGGATTCCTAGCACGTGAGTCAGGCTGCATGGTCTGAGGGAGGCTGATTCACCCAAGTTTGACTTTGCCAGAGCGAATGGAGCCAAGGCTTTGCCCAAGTGGAAAGTATCAGAGCAAGGATCTAACACGCACAATCCTCAAATTGAGTACGCCGTCCAGCTGGGAGGAGTCCACGTTCAGCTGCTACGAGGAGACCATCCACGTCTCTTCAGGTCCTCGATGCAAACACTGGCAGTGGGCTGCCCGGTCTGCTCGGAGGAGACGCTTCCCCTGCGCTTGCGCTCTTTTGTACCTCCGCTTTCTAACGGCCGCTGTTGGCACACGCTCCTCCTCCCAGCTGCTAAGGTACTGAGTTCAGCACAGCAAATGCTGAATAATATCTGCTTCCACGGATACTAAAGAAAAACAGTTTTCACTTCATGGCTGCTGGTGGGAATACAGTGGGATTACAGGTAGGCACAGGAATATACTGCCAAGCTTTAAATGGGCAAAGAAGTGTCTAAAGGGCACGTCTGCAGTCAACGTGAGCGCTCTCTGATCAACTTTGTCAACATCAGGCTTAGCTAGTGACCAAGGCTGGGACACTTCCCTTCTCCGGCGAGCAGACCTCGTTTGCTAAGTCTTTGATCGTCCACGGCGAGACTCGGCTGGTAGGCATCGTGAAGCTAAATTTTACTAGCTTCATGAAACAGCCCTCTTGAAATAAGAGCCTATGTAATCAAAGGCGAAAAGCACATCTGAAAGACACTGAGCTTGTTCAGCTGCTCCTCAGGGTTTCCTCACCAGTGGGACACCTCCCCAGGGATCATGTCCTACACAACTCTATGGTTTCTCCAGACAACTGCTGCCTGTTGCATTTTTCTGGATCATTAAAACCCAAGGCAGTGTTTTGCCGATAGCGCTGAGAAATAGGAAATAGTTGCTGCAACCCTGCATTTCATAAGGCTGGGGCGAAATTTCCAAAGAGAATTCTTCATCAGTCCTGAACTAATGTGAGTTTGTTTACATTAAAAGAGTAAGAAGAGTTGATGAAAAAAGTATCGCGCTTCTCAGGGAACCAGAGATGCAGACAGTTGCTAAAATCATACAGTTCAGAGGTAGTACTCTCAAACAGCAGTGCAACCTGAAGACGATTTTCTCTCAGAAATATGAACACCCACATGGTATTAAGATACCTGAAAGTGGTTCAGTTATTCTGGCACAGTGAGCTGAACTTCCCACAACAGAATTACAGTTAAATACATTTAACTTTCACTGTGTGCTTCATTTGCATTTCTTAAAATACACGCAGGCCCACTTAAATTCCAGGGAATACCACTCGCTGAAGATGGCTAGTCACTAACTGATCCCACTCCAGCTTAGTATCTTGCCTTTTGTACTTGATTCCAGCTCCAAAATGCAGCTGTTAAAAAGAGTATGCTGGTACCCTTCTACCAGCACAAATCTCAAATGACAAAGAGTTTGAGCATCCCTACTGGCTACCATTTAGCCGAGATGCCCATTTCAAAACTCGGAGTGCCTGCGGAAGAGGGACAAGCAGGCCTCGGACACCCAAAGTGCATTGGGAGGGTGAACTGGAGTTATTCATTAGACCTGCCTATAATACAGAGCGTGGGTCTGTTTAGCAGTAAGGTCTCACGGCACTGTCAGGGTACCTACAGGAGTCAGAGCCCTTTCGAGCCAGTGGCAACCTATTTGCTTGGCTGCGTGGGTTGACCTGATGCACCTTGTAGTTTAGGCGAAATGAACGTTCTCAGGAGGATGGAGAGAGGCACAGATGTATATTTTGTTTACTGTTAGGGAGATTAGTTTTAACACATGTGTGTGTAGGGGCTTAGAGGATTAAGCATAATTGTGCATTGACGGTCAATGCTATTTGCATTTTATCATGAGTAAATGATATTAACGCAGAAGTCATGATGCAATGCGTAGCAAGTTTCATTATCCCTCATTAAAGCAGCTCTCCCTTGCAAGTGCAAATGTACTGGAAGGCTGACCTAAATGTAGAAGCTGAATGCTGATCCTTATCTTAATGAACAAATACAATTAGCTAAGTGTAAGAGTGTCAGCTATTGAAATGATCCTCTATAATACCTTCTTTCTTTTATTTCACTGCAATGAACATCTCCTGATGGTATCAGAGCAGCATCTAATCACAGCACCTGGCGAAAACTACCCGAGGGTCCATGAAGCATTTTATCCGGGCAGTCAGTCCAGGCCCAGGGTAACCGGCCATTTCTACTGCGGCTGGACTCCCTCGAATGTACAGTAGCCTTCCAGGACATCCTGGGAAAGGTTTTTATTTAATGCCTTTCAGCTTTCTTGCCTGTCTCCAAGAGTGGAGAAAGCCTCAATCCCCTCTGCCAGAGCTGCTGTCCCTCATGCAGCAGGGATCAACACCAAAAGAGAAGAGAAGGGAACTAGCACGGCTGAAAACGAAGATAATCAGATGCTGATGATCGCTCCGCTGGCAATTTATGATAATGAAGATGTGAATGAAGGGGCACCAGGGGGTCTTTTGCCACCCTTTGGAGACTTCTCTTGACAAAACTGTGGCAAGGACAGCGATATCCTTTCTTCATTTTGGTTGCCTGATCTCCTTCGATTTGTGTTATCTGCTGCAATAAGCCAAAGACGTTAATCCTCCGTGGAGACCCTACTGCTGAGCTAGCCTCCTCCCCTCTGAAGTGAGGTTTCTGCCTAGAAAATGAGGGGAAATAATAGATTCCCATAGGTGGAATGTTTTAAAAACAGGTTACACGCAAAATTTTCAAGGTTGCAAAATTGCATTTGCATAATAAGCTTTATTTGTATAATCTCACCACTGAGTATGAGTTATGAGAGTTGATGCTGATCCAGATTTGACTCCATTGATTACCAGGCACCATATGCAACACATCTACGCTTTGGGAAGCAGAGATTTCTTCCCTCTTAGTTAGAGCAGGGGACATTTTGCTTGACCAGAGTAATGGAAACCTGAATCTTTGTGTGATGCTGCATCAAAGAGACATCTGGGACTGTCTGGGCTTTTCCAGCCAAAAAGCTACATCAGAATCGATTGCCCAGACAATTTCAAATGAGCCTTCACAGAGTGCAACGATTAAGACTAGGCAAAATCTTCTAAAGTTTTCAAAGCAACAAAAATTGTCTTACCTGCTTATGCAATTATACCAGCACGTCCTCCTTGATCTAGCCTCTATCCCCAGTATTTTTTCAAAGAGGCGAGTCGTTTCATCTGGATGTGACCTGATTTAACTAGAGAAATTAAGGTTAGATGCGGGAGAGGTTTGGGCACTGAAATCCCTGACTTTTAGATGATCTAGCCTCCAGCAGCTTCTGAGCTGCGCTCAGACTCCCTATGTGCTTGATGGCAAAAGTTGGGTGCTTCAGAGTTGAACCCAACAGAGCTGGCAGGATACACTGGGATCTTCTTGAAGGGAGCACGAAGCTGCTTACATTCAAGCAATAGGAAAAAGTGGAGGACAAGGGTGTATCTGCAATTCTCTCTTGCACTAAAAGCCCCTTGAGGCTGGAGTGAGGCAATTCTGTCTGCTTGGGATCCATTGTCTGAAATCTTCTCCTCGAGATTGGTACCTACGCCCTTTCTTTCAAAAGACTCCACACAGATCAGCCTTTTAAAAACAAAGCAGGAAGAAGAAAAGGTGGTGATAGCTTTTATTATATAATGCCTCGGTATTCAAAGTATATGCTGAGGAAGTGGGAGGCCTGGGTTCCTCTCCCGCCTCAGCCCGAGGGGCCCAAACCCACGTCTCCCACATCCCATGAGAGCACCCCAACAACCCGGCTGGAGGCTACCTTGGGCGGAGGATCCTCTTCCACCCCTGCTTTGAAACTGCACCGCTCCGCAGCGAGGAATTTCAGACCGGGAAGGCCGGGGTGGGGCAGGGGAGAGCGAGGAGGGAGCGCGTGCCCGATGCCAAAACCTGGCTCTGAGGCCTGGTCACCCTCCTCGCTCCCCTGACGGAGGTTTGCACGCTGACCGCGGGTTACGGCGTCCATCTTCCTCCCTCTCTCCTTGGCACCACGTCTCCGGGAAAGGCTTCCAAGCGAGGTGGCACCCCGACCGGTTGGAGAGGGTCTTTCCCCCCCCAGGGCATCCTCGCCCCCGAGGGCACTTTCCCGAGAAGCCGTAGGCATCGTCCTCCTTTGCCCCTCGCCCACTCGCTCTGCGGATGCCCACATGGGTGCCAGCTTTTGGAGCTGGAGCTGCCACGGTGCTTCATGGGGAGGTGCCAGGTGCGGCTATCGGGGCCCGCCAAGCCCCTAAACAAGTAAAATACTCATTTTCTCTCCATGCCAAGGAGGTTTAGGTGGGTGTGAGGCACCAGGCTGCCTGGTCTGGGCGGCCCTGGACACCCCACGGAGCGTGGCTCTGGGCACCAGGGTAAGCTCCAAGGGGAAGAGTCAGGTGTTTCTGGGCTTTCCAGGCAATTACAGGGTTAAGTGGCAGTAGAGCTGAGTTTTCCAGACAAGCTGTCCGAACACATGGTCTTCACTTTATAGCCTTTGGTTTTGATCCCACCTACAGCAGAGGAGGTTTCTTTCTTTCCAAGTGGGCACACTGGGTGGCAGACAGGGAATTAATGTCCCCTCCCTGATGTTAGACAATAAATCAGCTCCCCACTAAAATTTGGGATTTAGGGCCGTCCAGATAAATCAAAGTAGGAAATCAAGCTCTTTCCTCAACTGCAAGTCAATGGATTGGAATACAGGGACATACCCAGCTTGATTCACTCAGTTACGATATGATTAGGTGTTAAAACTCTACCATGGTTGATATTTCTTCCAGCGTAAGATCAACTTTCCCAGTCAAAAAAAAAAAAAAAAAGAAAAGAAAAAAGAAAAGAAAAAAGGAATTATGCAAACAATTTAACAGCAGGAGCCAGTCTTTATTACAGTCCCCTCAGGATGGGCAAATGAAAGCCCTGAACAGCTACCAACAACAGTAGCCACAGTTACAGTAACACAGCTTAAATACCATGTGAGTTTGGCAGCTCTCATCCACCAAGGAGAAGTCATGAAAAGGCACATTACACGTTGCAATATCTGATAGAAGTTTGCCTCAATATCAGTTCCCGGGAAAGGATGAACTGATAATCGCTCTTGGGAAAAAAAGAAAAAAAAAAAGAAAAAGAAAAAAAAGCTGGAAGGAAAAGCAGCCTTTCTGGTAAATCTGTGACAACAGCATCAGCAGCTCTGACTGGTTTGTTGCCCATTCCTTTTGGCAGCCCAGCAAAGTCATCTCCCAGAGATCTACACGTCTCTCTCTTAAGTAATTGTTGCGCTCACATTCATTAGGCTGCAGCAAAGGCATCCCCATTAGCCAATTAACCAAGCCACTAGGAGGTCCTCGTAAGCACTGTGGGCTCTTACACCTTCCTCGCAGAGCACCCAGGAGCTTGGCACATGCCCTGAAAAGAAGAGAAAAGAGCAACTTCTTGCCTGTGAGACGGAGACCTCCGAGGGAAACCTCGCTGTTGCTTCCTTCACACTCTAGGAAGCTCTCCCTAGAAATTTCTCCTTTTCGGAATGCTCCTCCTCCCCCAAAATAAGCCCGATTACTCAAAACGGGCAGAGGCGCAGTCAGCGTAAGGACAACACCTGAGTGGAACAGGCTTTGGCCATGCCTGGCCCAGGATAAACATCTGCTCTTGCTTTACCAGCAGCACTCGGCCTTTCACTTTCTGCTTTCGGCAACGAGAACTGGTTCTGCGCAGCATCTGTTGCAACTTCTTACAAGTGCAGAAATGCACAAAGAACCTCGGCAAGTAAAACCAGTGCAGGGAGACTCCTTCCAGCCCTGCTCCGTCCCAGCATTGCTCTCTCTGTTCCCTTGGCATACGCAGAGGCACCTTCCCATTCTCCCAAAGCCGCGATGGTCTCTATCTCTCGCTGCTAGAAATGGCAGCAGAGACTTTTCCATAAAAGTATTTGAAAAATGCAGCTTCTCTTCCCTTCTGTGTCGATGCGAATGCATGATGTGACACGCCATTCAAGTAAATCTAGCTTTACTGACACGGATAGGCACAGGAATGAACATATGTGTGCGTACCCAAAACCAGATGAAAAAAAATAATTTAAATTCGCAGGTGTGGACATTTACAGCGACCGATACAGAGACAATATTATGTAGTTTCTCTGATCTACTATGAATACGACTCAAAAAAAATCAATAAACATTAACCACATACATAAATGTGTGATCTACACAGAATGCCTAAAAGTAATTGCAAAAGGATTTGTTGAGTAATTGCAAAAAAAAAAAAAAAAAGAAAAAAAAAAGGAATGATTGTCAGGAGACAACCTGGTTGTGGGAAGAGGCACTTAATTCACTGCATGAATGACTCATGGTGAATTACTTGCATAACTCCACTCGCAGAAATCACTACTCTGCAAAAGTGCATACATGTTAAATCAACCAAAACACAGAACGGTCCATATTCTTGGTACAGAACAAACAAAAATCCTCTCAGCTGGGCAGGGAGGGGGGAGAAATCCTCATTTTTGGTATCCTGGCAATGTTTTCAAGAGACAGTTCGACAGGGCTCATTTGCCCTATTCATGCCTGGCATTTATGTTAAAATCTGGGCCTGTAATATTCAAGAGCAAGCTCTTGTTGACAATGAAGCTTTGACTAATAAATCTGAGGCTGCATTTCCCACCCAACTCAATTTAGTGCCATAAGGTAATTATGGTCCTTTCCTGCAAAATACAGAGCTCCATGAAGAATGTCAACTGGCATGAACACTTACAAGATTTGCTTTCTTCAGGCTACTCTCAGGATAAATAACTCTTCTTTTATTTGCTATCTGCACTTGAACTGTGAGGTACAAAGCTTACTGGAACTAAACAAAGGGAACTATTTTTCACTGTCCCACCCCATTTTAATTTCCCATAGCAAGTCTCCAAAGCTAAAAAAAAAAAAAAAAAAAAAAAGGCAAAAAAAGAAAAAAAAAAGCCATAGTTCCTTTATAAGTCTCATGTGCCTGAGACAATCCACCAGCCATACTTCAGGCATCAAATTCAGATGTTCGAGTGACCAGATACACATCCCCTTGGCTGCAACGCAGTAATTTAAACTGCATAAAGTGGGAGCTTATTCTCTGGGTATAGTCAACGCAGAGGCTTCAGCTACTATTTCAGAGCTCTTCTGTTGGGAGCTTTATTGATTCGAAGGAAAACCTTGATCTAGAGGGAGACGCACTGCCCATACGTTGCATGAGGAGCAGCTGCAGTAGGAATAGCCGGGTGCAGAGAGCATCCTATCCCAAGCAGATGTCCACACGGTAGTGACAGCACTGAGGGAGGCAGGAGCATCCTTGGGGAGGCAGGAGAAGCCCGTTTGCTTTTGTCGAGCTGCCCAACAGCTAAAGCACCGACTGCAGACGGTGGTCTTGGCCACCCCCCCCCCCCCCAGCCGCGGCGAGAGAGCAGGAGTGAACACAAGTGAATGGGTCCTGCTGCCCAGCAAGACCCCGGCTACGCGGACCTGAGCGCCCTGGAGTAGAACCCCCAGCTCCTCCCGGCATTTCTACGGACAATCCTTGAACAAAATGCATAAATACTCCCTGAAACCGAGACCTGGCATTCCCTTTGTCCTGGAGGAAACAATCCACCCATGTCATTCACTCGTGGTGAATATTGCCATCGAACCCATCCTGAATATTGTGCTTTGATGACGCAGCAGACAGACAGAAAGACCCAAGCGGCTCAGGCCATGGAAAACCTGCGCCCCCCCATCTCCCGCTTCCCGAATGCGTGCTCTAAGAACACCAGGGTATCCCACGCAGGAGAGGGACAAGAGCTCTGCTGCAGCTTTTGACTCAGCCGTGTTTGAAGAAAGCAGGTATGACCCAAGTACTCGGCACTGAGCCCCCCCAGTTACTTAGGTTGGGATGTGCCCTGGCAGTGGGACTACCTCCAGTTCCTTCTCAAGGTTATCGTACTTCTGAGCGTGGGCTGGATCTGTGACCGAGATCCACAGGGAATTTTGTATCTCAAAACGGAGGAGGCTATCAATTCCAGGCAATTTGGGGAGTTAAGCGGTGCCAAGGCGCAGACAGCGGAGGAAACCTGATTTCAGAGGTCAAGAGTATGGCCCTAATTTTTTATACATTAATATTGCTCCAAATCCATGAACCAGCTTTATACACCAGGTTTATGAAATGCATGCTTGTTTTGTGGGCAAATTCACAGAGCACATCTTTGGCTTTGCTATTTATCAGCAGCTCTCTTTCAGGTGAGCAAACAAATCTACCTCAGCCGTTTCTAAGAGAGAACCGTTCTATTAACATGGAAGCACGCGAATTTGGCAAGTGCACGCTCCAGGAGGATACTGCACCTACCACAGGTGACTTGTGCTGTGACAACCTTAGCCAAATTCCCTTACAGGCAATTAAGATAGCTACGTGGTGGTTGCGAGGTAGACTTTTGGTAGAAACGGGAGAAATTTTTAACACGCATTCCAGCATCATGTTATAAAAAGGCAGATGACAATTCATGGTACATCAAGGCCTGGAACTTGCTGCACTGGCGGATTATTGACAAATGCAAAATTAACCTTGCACTAAAAAACCTGCATCAAAATAGTAATTTAAGTGCTTGAGACAGCTGGTAGACATAGGGAGAAACTTTCAGCACTTTTCAGAAATGAGCAGCTTTAGAGTATCTTGTTAAACTAAGCAACACACTCATCAGAGGGAAGTACAGGATAGAGAGACGACACCAGATTTTGGAGCTGTGCAGCTGACCCACTGCGCTTCTGTGTCCGTTAACCTTCCACCTTTTGGCTGTCCAGTCCCTTGAGCCTGCTAGCTGCTCGAGGCAGAGACCGTGCCTGATTTGCACTTGTGCAACCGCAGAGGTTCTTCGGTCACAAGTTTTGAAAATCTATTTGGATTACTTTTTAGCCCTTGTCAATTGAAGCAAAAAGCTTGATAATGGGATCCGAGAGATCTCAGGCCACAGATGACTGTTTGGCAAAACCAAACCGGAATGTATTAATCTGTGTTATACCTCCAAATGGAGGATTTTCAGCTCTTGGAGTTGGTGATACCACCGAGAGGTGTTTGGAGATTTCAGGCACAATCTGACTTAGCTCAGCCCAGCATTTCTGCCTTCAACCACCCATTCGCAATGACGACAGACTTCATGCTTCTGAGAAACACCTTTTATTGTATGACAGCAGCTGTCACGTGAACGTCAACAGAAGAAATCATTCTGTAGCAATACCAGAATCAAATTATTACACAAATGCAAAAACCAAAACCAAACCAAACCAGAGTTAAAATGATGAAAAAGCAGTGCACTGTTACACAATATAGAACATATACTGAAAGCCACATTCTTCTGCTAAACTGTCAGATGCTCATCGCCATCACAGGAAATCAGTGATTTCAACTTTTCTGCCCCCGCGCGCACCCCCTCCCCCCAAAGAGGCAAACTTTAAAGTGAGATATTTCAAAAGGTCACATTAACACAAAAAAGCAGCATTTTCAGGAAAGTTTCTGTAACATCTGAATCTTTTGTCCCCTTCCGAACCTTTCTGCAATCTTATTTTAAACATGTATTGGGAAGGTTAAAAGAAACTGTCAACATCAGTTAAGCAACCAGCATTACTGATGTTGGTCAGAAGAAGGTCCTCCCTCTTCCAAAGGGCAGTACGAATGGTATCGCAGAAGCCGAGGCCTATCTGGCAAATGAGCTCTGGTTCAGTTCACCGAAGAGAATTTTGCCCTTCAGATAAGCAAAACACGAGATAACCTATCCTGGAGAACTGTGTTGGTTTTGACTCTCCCAGTGGTCTTTTGAGGAGGGGTAGAGCAAAGATATGCCAAAACGAGTGTCTGAAGAACAATTCTTGAGATCAGAAGTAGAGGCTGTTCCCAGGCTTTTACACCAAACAGTTCTGTAACCAATGATTTTCAGTATTACTGTATAAAATTGTATTTCTTAGAAACAGAACTCTGGAATACTTTAAGGCACCTCATGGTGAAGAAGTATTTTGAAGGCTTGAATAACTCAGAAGACTGAGTTCTTTTTCCAAGAACCCCAGGAAGGAATGTAGCTTATAGCAACCAGCTTTGCTATTTCCAAATAAAGCATGAAAATTTTCAAAGTAGAAGTTTATATTTCCTTTTAAAGAAAAGTTCAGATAGTTCTAAACCACCTTGCTGGAAAGATAATTTGTCCATTTAACAGACCAAGACTTTCATTAAAGGAAGCCCTTTCTCATCCCTGATCTGAGTTTTGCCATTCAGGTACTTTGCACTTTTTGACTCAACTGAAATTAAGCGGGTCAGTCAATCTCAACCAACAGCCATCTAAACAAAACAGCTGTCAACCACAAAACCAACAAAAGAATCTAAAAAACAATTCCCCGATTAAAATATTTTTGTTACTTTAAACTAAAAAGATGACAGAATGCCAATGACGGACACGAATGTCTCGCTATCAGTTGTTCCACTCAGCAATTTATGGGTTTCAAGTGTGATGTTGTAAAAAATTTGTTTTCTCTTATATTGATATTTGATACCTTCAGCTAGTAATGTCCTGCCAAAACACGCGAAGAAGCAGAATCAGCATTTTCAGAGATACCTAACATTTTTGTGCGCATTCAGAAAGCTACAGGATCAAATTAATTCTAGCTTATAGACTGATAGCTAGATCTGTCAGAGTCTCATACCAGTGAGCCTGCAGCAGCCAGCGTTTTGGAGCTCTGCTCTGAAATATAACTTACCATAGATTCATTTCAGAGCTGAAATGAACTAAAACTGTAATTATACCCTTGGTTTACGCATGCATATCTCCTTGGTTCTGATAAAAAAAAAATAATAAACTCAAGGTATATGGCCAGGAGAACATACTGTTCTGTTAGAGTATTTAAAAGTCTCACTGTCTTATATACATGATACTTACTCTCTTGTAAGAGCTATTTAGAAATAAGAAGCATTTGCCATTTTCAAACACAGTGAGACTCTGGATATGGCCACACTGCTCAATAAAATGTAAACAAATAAGCTCAAGCACCATACTCCATTAAGTGTCTGCACTGCCTTACTGGTCAGCTCACCCTGGCTCTGTTCTGGGCCACGGCAGCCAGGTCTCTCCATGGCAAAGCTCGAGCAGAGTTCGGACATGGTTCACACCACGGGTCCCTTCCAAAAAGGCAGTTACAGGCAAGACCATGCGAGGGTGAACTTTCGGCACGATACACAGTCCCCCAGCACTACCCCCTGCGATTTTACACACACAAACACTCCTCCGCAATACAAACACCACTCTACCGAGCTGCAGAATAGCCCTATCCTTATTCCAGACCATCCGAATTGCAAAGGACGTCACAAGAAAACACACCAGATGATAATTGTGTGCTAGGTCCGTAAGCGGACTGCACGAGCCCGGAGAAGACCAAGGGCCAAATGATACAGAAGAGTGGATGTGGCTGGCGTGCCCCAAGAAGGATTAGCCGTAAGCACTGCTTACGCGAGCCAGCCTGTGCCTCCTGGCTTTGGGGACAGGTAGCTGTCCCTGACCGCCTGCTGTTTAGCACCAGACGTAGCACAAGCCTCACGCGGCGCATCACTGCGTGAAGTTCAGTCCCCCCTGATCTCAGTGGGATTTGTTATAGCGGAAGGTGCTGCACAACCGCAGAAGGAAGGGTCAGAACCTGCCAAAAGCAAGCCGGGGACAAGAGCGTTTCGTTTTGTGACTTCCCGCTAAAGGACAGAAGAGAATGTTACCAGCAAAACCAGACGCCTGGTGTGTGTTTGTTTTTCCCTCGCACTGACCAGGGGAAGCTGGCTGGCGGCACTGCAGGTCGGACGAGGTCCTTCCCTCTCCGCCGGGATCTCACGGACAGCACGCCGCACCGCAGGGAAGATGCCGCAGGAGGGGAACCAGGATTCTACTCCCGGGCAGGACAAAGCGCTCCTAGAGGAGCCCTTGTCCTGAGGCCCAGGCTTTGGCCTCCGTTTACTTCTCGATGCGGAGAGAGTCATTTTGTATTTGAATCGGTTATTTGCTGGTAGAACTGTCTGAAACAAGAAACATTTGTGTTTGCCATACTTTTAGACCACTGGGTGAACACTGGGTAAATAACATTTTTCTCTTACAAAGGTAAGAGCGAGCATCTTCAGTATTTTTCAAGAGGCACAGTATTTTCCATGTCCTGAAGAGATCCGTTGCCTTTTAGTCTCTTCTGCGCCCTTTAAACAGTAAGGTGAATAGATTTATTTTCTCCTGCTCCTCAAAGAGTAGGTATCTCACTAAACATGAAAAAATCTGCAGCAGCACAGCACTTGGTTGATTTTTTTTTTTTAAACATAGGAATAGTGCCTTTGTGTTAAAGTGCTTTGCTGAATCAGGACATAACTTTACAAATACCAAACCTCTTTCTCTCACTACATTCCTCTCACTATCAGCAACAGCCATTCAAAACTCCAGGTTGTACTCTCCTACCTATTCTGGTAGGATGGCAACTTCAAACAGCTCAAGTTCAACAGAACCCCTGATGCAAAACTTTAAATATACTAAGGTTACATATTTTTAACATAAATTTAATGAATTTGTTGTGTACCCTGCAGTTAACAGCTTTGGCTTGAAGGCACAAATATTAAGGCACAATAAATGCAAATAATGTATACATTTCAATGTGTTGTGTTGAAGATAACTTTGTACTACACGGCATTTAGGTATAATGACATGTCATTCAAACGTTTCCTCAAGTTATTTTAATACCTTTTTTTCTTTGATAACCTGGATAAAAAAAGGAATGTATGTTAAATTATTTAAATATTTCTTCAGTGCAAATGTAGTAATTTTCATCTAAAGTACAGAAGATCGAGATTGATTTTTCAGCATTCAGATTTTAGCAAAATAAAACTAGTATTTACATTCATCTTGAACAGCATTATTTGAATTATTTATCAAAAAAATAAGTATATAGTACTTTTTGCTATCAAAAAGAAAAAGTATTTTTGGCTTGATCAATTCTTTTTTCTACCAACCTGCATAGCTACTTACGACAGGGAGAAAGACAGTCGCACCAGACAACTAAGTTGTACACTACCGAATCTGCTGTTTAGACACAGCTGTCGTGCTAAAGTAACACTGAAAAAAATTTGGTTTTGCTTGGTCTGAAAATATTTCCAAAAGAGGAAAAAAGGACACATTCCAATTTTTTTTCATAAGCTCCAAATATGCACCCTAGACCTGGTAGGTGTCCCGCACCTGTTTAAATAAGAGATCTCTAGCACATAACTTTCAAATAAAAACTGAGTCTGCCTAACATCCTTAGCAGTACAAACAATTAGGTGGAAAGGAAAACATATTGCACTGAAATTAAAGAAAGAGGGACAGTAAAAATTTTCTTCTCAGTATTAAATAGGAAGGATGTCCAGTGCAAAGAATTGCCCCCTCCCTTTCCTCTCCTGTTGACGGTGCAAACATTGTCGCTGAGTTTAGAGGATCTCGGGTTTACATTCTATGGAAAACAGTTAAGGTTGTTAGGAATCACAGTGCAGTTTCGGTTATGCATAATCCTGAGGAAGGATCCAAGGAGGAGTCTGTGGCAAGCTGACCATTCTGAACAACTTCTGGGTAATTCTTGCTGAAGTACACCTAGAAAAATAGCAGATTCTATGAGTAATTATGCATCAAACACCTTTTAGTTTCAAATAAAATTCCTGGAGACAAATAAAGTAGAGATAAATACATGTCCTTAAGGAATCCCAACAGGAACTTCAGGTTAGTGGCATCCCGTAACTGTGTGTCACTGAAAAATTAGTAAAATTACTGTATGGTCTTACATTACAGCAAAGCGTGAGAATAATCCCACACTACCTGTAGATCCGCTCAAATTCTGGTAATTCAGATAAATAGATATGTTTTATCACTTTACATTAAACTGGTAAGTAAAATCATTTTACTAGCTCAAAACATGGAGATAAATTAAAAACAGGATGACAAAGCAGCTGTGAAATCTTGCGTCTGCACAAGGGTTTCTCATTTTCACACATAAAATGAACACAATGGATTTGGATGTTAATATCAGGTTGTAATCCCTATATTTTACAAACTATGATTGACAACCATTGAAACTTCGAGGTATATGTATGAAATATCCCAGCGTTTAATTTGTGCTGCAGAGCAGTTATAGGGCCTATAGAAATGTGATCTCTGGATAGTGAACCACAATAATGAAAGAAGAAGCAAAAGCTTTAACAATGACTCAACCAAGCAACTTCTCTAAAATGTAAGATGATACCAAATAATAGGACAGTTCTTTGCCAAGCCTTTGAGTTCTTGAATTCTACCAATTTCTAGCTCAACTAGAAGAGATACAGGTTTCCTGATAAATGTATAATCAGAATATAAAGGAAATGAAATGCTGTCAAGTTTCACTGTTCCACAATCATCAGTTTTTAGTAGCTGTATCATATCTCTGTTCCTTGACAGATGCGCATAACAAAATGAAATAATGTCAAGACTTGTGTGCTCTTATCTAAAAATGTGTTTGGGTGAAAAAGGACTTCAAATGCAATTTTTTTCAAAGAAGAATGTGAAAAGTTTTTTTGAGTCTTTAAAAACAGAAAATACACTATCTTCCTGAAGCTGACACGTGTCACGAGTTAGGTCTCATAGTCAGACTGCTTTGACTACGGCTTATGAAACATTTCTCCAATTTATATTTGAGAGTGTTGTCAACAAAGTTCAGTTTGTTTGATAATAATGTCCTTTTCATATATATGAATACATGTAGAAGACACGCGGGATAAAAAAGAAATAGTCATTCTATAAAAACATTCTTGTAAGTACCGCTGTCATCTTTTGTGCACACACGCTAACGCAGGATATATGCATCTTTACAAGTTTCAAAGAATATTAAGGTCTGATTTGAATCAACAAAAGAATTGGAAGTCCTGTTAAGAGGCATTCCGCAGGAACCAGCCACGATCGGATGCAACAGAGGAAAGTCAATCAGGCGCCTGCCTGCACACACGCTGCAGAGACGGCAGCCCCAGTTGTGCATTCCCATCCCGTCCCTGGTTTAAAACATAAAACTTTGGCATACTTTTAATGCAGCTTTTGAATGCGATTTTTTTTTTTTTTTTTTAATGGAAAGTTAATAGAAAACCTTGGCACATTATACTAGAGACGTAATGAAATGGCAGCTGCTTTTCAACTGTCTCATTGTAATTCTTCCCCTGAGCCCAATCCCTCAAGATATTAAATGCCCGAGTCTTTATACAAGTTTCTTCCACTGCCAAAAGAGCTGCAACCTTTCTAAAAGTAATCACTGAGGTGAGATAACACCTAGTATTTTAATATTTACACATCTGTCATCACTTTAAAATAAAATAACCCTTATTTTTCCCTCGAAGTACTCAAAGCTTGATTGACAGAAAACCAACCCTATCCTGACACCACCAAAGCCTGTGGAAAAGCCTCTCTCAATGCTGCCAAGGGCACGGAGTACACACCAACCTTTGTTTATCTGAATAACCGAGCACTTTTTTTTTTTTTTTTTCCTTTTTAAGTGTTTGATGACTATTTCTCACCTGCCCATAGGATCTTCTCCTAATAGCTTCTTGTAAACTGAGCAAAGGTAAAAACACGGTCTCGTGATGCCAAGCACAGCCCTACTGCAGTCAGGCTCACAGGTAGTTAATATACACTCAGCGGTCTCCAATTTGAGCTGTGCCCGCATTGTTTTCTTTGACGTGCACAAAAAAAAAAAGGGGATACTGAGTAACCAAGAGAGACATAACAGAGTAACCTCGGATCGATTCAGAAGCCTGAGCTAAGGTTCCAGCGATAGCTCGATCTTGCAACACCTAGCTAAGATGCCCATGAGAGCTTTTTGAAAATTAGCTTTCTTGAAAGATATCCAAGTTAGTCTTCCCATTTAAGATGTGTAGTCCCCCTTCATTTGCACTTAAAGGATATATGCAGAATCTATACTGCTCCACAAAATCCATTTAAAGTCTCACCTTACTGAAAGAAGCTCTTGGTACAGCTTTGTTCTGCAGAAGATTCAGGTCCAAAACGCAATAAATCAAATAATCATTGCCGAAGCATGGCCACATTCCAAACCATTTTACATAGCAACCCACTGTAACGCCTTTTGAAAAGTATGTATATATGTCATATTACCATTTCTTTTTATGTGCAGCATGCTGTTTTTCAACAACAGAAAAAAAGCTGTTTTTCATAAAACCAGCTTTTAGTAACCACAGTAGGAATGTACGAGACCGACGGCAATACATATAACAGACTTACTAGTGTAAAAAGAAAAGCCATTGGAAGCGGCTTTTCTGACTAAGCAACTTCTCTCAAAGTATGCGTGAAGCACAAGGGACAGCAGTAACAAAAACCTTGAATTAATGTCCAAGTCCTCCAAACAGAAAGAACTGTAACTGTGCTTCTGGGTAGCTGCTGACTGGAGATATAGTCTCTCGATTCCCATATTTTTGGGCTGAGTGTGGATAAGCACCATGCTTTGCATTCTTGGCAGATGCTAAAGCTTGTATCTGCCTTCTAGCCTGGGAGTTAGCAAACTTTTTCATCAAACCACATTTCAGCAGAGACTGGTTCCTGGATCTCTTCCCTTCCTGTACAAAATCACATAACATTGATGTGGTAACTGCAGATGACTATACGGGCAAGTAACATCAGGCAATTATTTTTATATATTTTGAATTATCTTTGAATGCAATTGTGCAATTGGGGAGGGCTGCAGGGAAGGAAGGAGAGACAGCATGACATGGCTAAATCTCTACAGATGAGAGCTGGACAGCTTCACCTCCTGCCATTCCAAGGATCAAGCCTTAGGAAGCTGGCCTTCACTTTACAGACAAACACCGGTCATCTGAATTTGAAGCTATCCTTTGAAACATAATTTATATAACCTCCAGACTGTCATACGCATACCATGAAAAGCACGGCTAACCCATTGCTTTCTAGTAATAAAATACAAGAAGCTACATTGCAGCAACGGAGAAGGAGAGCAGGACTCGCTACATAGTCGAGTTAAGGACAAAACTGTTTCCTCAGTTCTGCTATTAGTGCCACACATGAATTTATAGCCTACGCTCTTAGCCACAAAGCTTCACTTGAAAAAAATCTTTATTAAAAAAAAACCCAACAACTTTCAGCAGCTCTAAAAAATTCTAACGATACGAACAGACACAGAAATCTCTAATCTTCAAAAAGTCCAGTAAAATAGCCTCCATGACAGCACAGTTTTTCATTTTTTTCCAACTTGCTGGAAATAGCCAGGCACCTGCCGTTTTGCTTCCTGTCTTTACGTGTTGCTTCCCGTCTGTCGGTCTCCTGTTTCCCCAGGGAACAGTTTGGACTTTGTGTTCCCCTAGCTCTGCTCCGTACATCCAGCAGCTTCAGGAGAGGAAAGCACAAAGGCTAGAGATAAGACCTTTGCCTCTCGTTTTGAAAAGGCTCTCCTGGGTCACTACATGCCTAACATCAGTGCCTTACTTGCACGCGGAAAGCGAAGTTACATGACTACGAAGCAAGCTGCTGCCAAACTGAGCGCTGCCAGTCTCAACTGAAGCAGTGCTTAAACTTCGTTGGCACTGAGAGAAATAAAACCTTGCTCTGGCCACCTGGTGTGGTAAATTATCAAGAAAATTAAAAAGAAATCAAGCCAAAAGCTAGTCAAGAAGAATTCCTCAATCACAGGTCATTTTTTTATCTTCTTATCTCTGCTTCAGCTTTCCATCTGAAAAGTGGAGATGATATAGCCTCACCTTAGAGACATATTATGAAAATTAATCCATTGATGTTTCTTAAACACTTTGATTGCCAGAGGAATGCTCACAAGTACATTAATAATTCTGTACTCGGAGTAGGATTTGAATAGTAAGCAGTAAACCAGGCACAGAGCCTTGTAGGGAACAAGGAGGCAACAAAACATTCAACAGCTGTTTCTTAATTGAGCCCTGCTCACCCTATGTGCAGAACAGAGCAAGGGTAGAAGGATGAAGTAAGAGAAAGCACAAAAATAAGAATGCAATCACATCCCCAGAGACCATAATATAATGCACAGGTACTGAACCTCAAACTAAAATTTGAAGGGCCCTTTTAAAAATATAGAAATAACAGATAAATACGGGACTCTGCAGCCCTAACATGTTTTTACAGCAAGTTTTTTCTAAGATCAATGCCAAAGCACAGGTGAGTATGTCATATATTATTTACACTTACCATTTTGGGTACGTACAGAAGGATGCAAGAAATCCAAAGATTCTTGCAACTCGGGGTATATAAATACACTTATTATTTGGAAGTCTGTGTCTATCCCACTAAAAAAAGAACTGAAAACGATGGCTTTGCCTTGCAAAGCTGACAGATTCTTTAGTGGAAGCCTTACTGTAACACTGAATAGGCTAACTTGAGATAAACGAACTGCAGAGACAAACTTAATCATCCCTTCTTCTAAAATTACCCGTTTTGCTGTTTCAATCAGCGAAGCTGCTTCAGTCTTGCCCACTTGTTGCACCATTTTGTAAAACAAGCCATCTTGTTCTTGCAGCAAAATGTAAGGTTCACCATATTCTTTCAGTCTTCCTTCATCTAAAACCTGTTAAATCAGCAGAAACCAACATATTAACATAAGAAATTAAAAAACAAGTGTTAGAAACTACAAGCAAGGGGGGGAACGTATGCGCTTTAAGTACTAAGATGAATTTTGTAACCTGAAAATGAAGTATGTCCTCTTCAAACTAGCATAGCAGTTTTTTAGTTCATAGACCTGTTGTACAATTTTAGAGTGCTCTACAGCCATTCTCCCTATAGGAATCCAATGCAAAGTTATACAGAATATGGAAATACAAGGTTTGTGAAGCCAACAAAGCAGATTATAAGATTCATTGTGTAAGAAAGAAACAAAGAGGCCTAAAATGGGCTCTGAAGTAAACAGCTGTGGGTAAAACCCATGCAATAACCACCAAGATGGTTAAGGGAGAATAAGTAGGTCTTCTGGATTAGAGGAGGTGAAGATGTAATTAAAGAAAATGAGGGTGTTGCTGAAAAGATAAACAATTTCTTGCATCAGTTTTTGCCAGCTACGTATTAACAAGATACTTGCCCTGAACCTAATCTTTCTCCACAAAAAAAAAAAAGATGATATGACACCACAGACATAGGTACCCAAGAGAGAGGAAGGGAGAAGGAAAAAACAACAGAGAAATTAAAAAGGCATTAAGTCAGTAAGCCACAGAGGGCAGGTACAGTCAAAAATATCAGAAAGAATTAAGAATAAGCTGATTGAACCTCTAAGGAATTATTCTCATACTAGTGACTCTATTTAAGGACTGCATGGTAGCCAATATTGCACTTCCATTTTGACAAGCCTTACAGGATTTATTCCGGGAACTTTTAGACTAGCATATATATTTTGAGATAAGACAGCAATTTAGTTAAAACAATCATTAAAACACAATTAGAAGACACACCGATCACAGGTAGAATTTGTTCTCTGTAGTTTCAGCAAAAGTAAATTGTACCTCACAAATCTGATAAAACTCTTCATGCACAAAAGAAAACTAAAGGGTAAATGGTTTATATGGATTTGCAGAAAGGTATATGGTGTAACTAAATAGCTGAGCCACGAGGGACAAAAATTTTTCAAGGATCTGGACAGAAAACAGAGATTAGAAAGAAACAGTGCATTTTTCTTTGGGAAAAGCTGAACAGGTAGGAACTGGTTGGAACCACGTCATTCTGGCATATGTGGTAGCTATGTATGTGCTGGTCATCAGGAAAAGGAGTTATCAGAAAAGCAACAAACCTGCAAACGACTCAAAAATTTGCAGGTAAGTCTAGACCAGAGGAGATTCAGATACACCTAACTAACCTAAGAGAATGAGAAACACAATAGCAGGGAAAAGTCAATATTGACAAATGCAATGCACTCAAATGTTTAACTGCCTTATAAATTAATGGTATTGACTCAAGAAAGAGATTTGGGTATCAGTCTACAAGTTCAGTACTTTAGTCCGTGTGTAGGAGCAGTGAAGTTAAAAAAAAGATTTCTGTGAGGAAACAAAGTAATTCAGAAAATATTTTTTCTTCTTTTATAAATAAAAAACTGAATACGCATGGCATGCTATTGAAAAAGATATTGCCACAACAGGGGGAACTTCAAGGACCCAAACCATAATTGTGGTGTACATATTTGTAAGAGAAGAAATAAAAAAAATCTAAAAAACTGGAGCTGTTGATTTCAGGAAAGACATGAATAAAAGGTATTATGAGGACAACTTCCAAAATCACAAAAATAGTTTGCAACTTCTGTTTGAAAGAAGAAACTCCAAGAAGCTTGGAGACGAATTAAAGTCCCGTGAGGCAACTTTCCCACCTGGACTCTGCCCTGTGCAACTCCTTAAAGCAAAACATCCTGATGGCCAAGAGCTCGGCAGATCTCCAAGCGGCCCGGACCCCGTCGACGACAAAACCCGCAGCGACGTCGCCCAGCTGAGCTCACCCCTTTGCCTGCGCTGGTGTGAAAATTACACACCGCCGAGATCGCCGTCGGCCCGTTTGACACCAGGGACCCGGCGCAGGGGGAAAGGCGCCCACTCCCTCGCTTCCAGATCAATTAGGGACATGGCATTTGAATGGAAAAGAACTCAGCCAACAACAGCAGCACAATCACGTCTAATTTTATAAACTGTATGTGCAGAAACCTATGAAAAGTTATTTGCTATTTTCAAAAGCTCGTATCTTAGAGCACCCAGCTTATACTATGATTTTCCTTTGCAAGTAGTTTCCAAGACTGTTTGGGATACAGCTGAGGAAAGCGCTCATGGAAAAATTTTAAAATATTAGTCCTACTGCATAGCACTGTATATAGATATATATATAGTCATTTAGTATAAAATAGATGCAGTATTTCACCTGCAAAGGTACACTTGTGCACACGTTGATTTTTTTCAGTGTACTTAGTCCTATCCCGTTTAATCTGAATATTTAAGGATTAATTACAAATATAATTTTAATCTCAACCTTTTATATACTACAGTATGTCACAGTGAAGGACAGCTTCCTTAAAAATGCAATAAGTTAATTTATCATATACAGTTCAAAACAATAATTTAATTGGGCTGCCACAGCACAGGACTTGAATAAGTAAACTTTTTTCAGTGTAGCACTAGATTATGTAACCACTCCTTAAGAAAGAAAACAAAAAGCATCTTCATTAAATGTGTCTCCCGCAAGTAAAGAACTACAACAGAAAAGTAGAGGTTTTTTAAAAAAATTTATATTACTGCGGTATTCGAATTTTAACATTAGTTTTGCGAATAACCGAAATGACCACAAGCACTGACAATCTTTCTCCTCCAGAGAACCTGGGAGGGGAAAAGGAAAAATTTATTCTTCCTTGACAAGTTTTAAACAGCCAAATCCAGAAGATGAACAGATAGAGCAAGCAATCCGTGTCTAGAAAAATTCCATTCACATTTTAAACAAATCATCAATCTATTCATATCCTTTCTTGGGGAGTAAAAAACCACTTGTGTTTATGAAAACAGACAGAACAAACACAGGGAAAACAAGCCGTGTTGCTTCTTTTACAAATCTGAAATGAAAAATACAGAATTAATCTGAACAGGCAGTATCATTCCTACAAGTCAGGAATACTCTGTAAACCCTATTCACCAAGGAAAAACACTGTTTCTACTAACTGCTGTCACCTATGAGACAATGGAGAAAATTTAAGCCGATTTACTTGGTAGTTATACATTTATATATTTATACATTTATTAAAAAGCGCTTAGACAAAGAGATAGGTACCCTTCTTTGAAGAAATAAGTGCTGATAAAATTTAAATAAATAAATAGGTACTTTGGCTAAGGCTTTGCATACTCTTACTCACTGACTCCAAGCCAAATTAAAATCATTAGGACTTCAAAAAGCCAGCTAATCATTCAGGAAAGGTGGAATCTGGTGTTTACCAGCCACATATTTTCTGATCAACTTGCACGCAGTGCTTATCACTGCGCAATACGACCGAATCAAACCCAGATGCATTCCAAGGCAGTTGTTCCAGTGGAACTTGATACAGAAAAGCCAGAGAAGCTTGTAGCTGGCGAAATCAGATCAACAGGGTGGTTATGGAGGACACGCAGGAGCACAGGACTCTGAATCAGACTGGGATTTCATTATAGACTTTAACGCAGATATTGAGAGAAGGGGATTTTGGACACATCATTCGACTTTCCAGCTCCTCGGTCTGACTCTTTGTAAAATACACCAAATTAAAGGCGCATAATCATTCTGTGGGAATGAACTGCCTGTGAAATTCTTAGCCCAGAGTAAAATAAAAGCAAACACAAAAAAGCTATATAAACCCAAAGTAGTCATACACGAACCAGGGCCAGATTCTCCACTGTCTTGCACTGGTAGCTTCTTTTACCTCGCCTCCACTGTTCTGCCCTTTGTAGTCACATCCTTACGACTTCAACATGATTTTCTCAAGTGGAAGGATAACTCCAACAGTATAAAACTTACAAAACTGGCTGCTGGTGATCATGCAAAAGAAAGCACACAAGACAATTCTTATTCTATGGAATTTGCTCATGTCCTTGCGCAAGGTGAAACTGCTCTTTACTTACAGCTATCCAGATTATTCTTACTCAAGCAGCACTATTCAGACATCTTTTAAGTTCAAACAGGGCTCACTCCCATGCTATATACTCTTCTTGAGTAAAATCCTTTCATGCCACCTAATTCCACTCCATCTAATGTTTCACCCTGGTTGAATAGTCTGGGGCACTGATTGCTCATCCCAGTTCTGATTTTTTCAGAAGGATAAGCACCCTGTTGGGTAGAAGGCAACATCGTTTTGAACAGCACTTTGCTTGACATAGAGGCACAGATTAACGTAGAGTGAGTGAGATTAATAACGTAGCAGGGAAGGACAGAGAAACAGAAAATAAGTATTTGAATTTGACTGACCTGCAAAGGCAAACATGAAAATGGAGTATTAGCCATTTAAACGTGTTGTTTATCTTAACTCTAGCTAGCACAGAAGGACTACTTGCCTACGCCACAAAAATGCTGCTGAACTAAATGTGTGTGAGACCTGGCAACTACAGAATATTTGTCCATTTTGCCTCATCTGTATCCTACCAGGGTATCTACCTCCAATTTGCCTAGGTCCGCCCCCCCCCC
>JANZLQ010000008.1:6519489-6567609 GCA_026212715.1 Elanus axillaris | reverse complement strand
TCCATTTTGCCTAATCTGTATCCGACCAGGGTATCTACCTCCATTTTGCCTAGGTCCACCCCCCCCCCCAAAAAAAAACCCACCCAAACTTGGCAGTATTTCCTTTCCACAGCCTCACAGTGTAATGTATTAACTTTGGAAAAAAAGCAGGGGAGAGAAGACAAAATGGAAAACAAAATGGTGAAAAAAATAATCAGAGATCCATTTCACAAAGAAAAGAGGGAAACGAGACAATGAATGATGAGGATACCTCATCAAGATGGTCCAGTTCCCAGCAGGGACCTAGGCGGCAGAGCCAGGACAGCACCTTTTGTCCCTGATGATTCCTGCAACTAATCTATATTGTTATGTTGCATGGGACTTAGGAGAAGCAAACATCAATTTTGTAAGTGAATTTAAAATCCTCTTTGTGGATTAATATAAGAAGTGTCATTAACCACAGAAAGAAAAAGAACATGGACCCTTAAAACCACTGTAACAAATACCATGTACTTATGGCTATCCATAGACACAAAAAAGAAAGTTCTAAATCCTGCATTTTCTAACTTTCAGCAACAAAAGCAGACAAACCAAGAGAACAATAGTTATAAAACATTCTGAGAAAAAAAACAGTCCAAGGTTGGAAGTGTTCAGCAACAGAGGAGGGGGGCATGGGAATTTATTTCAATTATTATTGAGGAATGACTAGTATTCCTATTCACGTTCATCTTCACCATAAAGCCAGAGGGAAAATGGGACATTTAAGAGTTGATCATAAATGTTTTTATTTCCTATTCAAAAGGAAAATAATTCAAGCAAATTATCTCCTAGGGAATACATCTGATTTAATTTAGACTTGGAGAAGGCATCACCAAACAACAAAATTATTATTAAAGTTCAAAACTCCGCTAGGAGTACAACTTTGAACAATGTTTTCCTCAGAGAGCATACATCAAGATGATCTTCAATAAAGTCCTGGGAAGAGGAGAATATTCAGGAGATGCTTCTGGTTACATCATATTATAAGAAATATATTTACTCAAGACAATACATAGCTTTGTGGGAAAGAGTCAACAGCCTGTGCTCCAGTTGGCATTAAGTTCAGATGCAAGCATGTTCTGCCTCTTCCGTCTCATCATGGTTTGTCAAAACAGATCAGAAACATGTACATACTTCTCTGAAGAATCATTTATAAATATCAACCTATCTAAACAGGTTTGCAAACATTGAAGAAAACTGAGAAGGCTGCAAGGAACCATCACTCAGGAACCATTTTTAAAGTTGGTGTTGTTTTTTTTTTTTCTTTTTAAAGGGTTTTTCTCCCCCCCCCCTTTTTTTTTTTAATTTTTTTTTTTTAATTTTTGGTGGTGGAGCCTCGTTTTCCCATCTTTTGGCTTGTTTTGTTTTAGTCTTCAGGTTTAATCTAAGCATTCCCCAAGCTCCTTCAGGGTTCCTATACAAATATACAAAATAAGTCCAGACAAATTTGGTGTCAAATAATGTACATTTCATACATCGTGTACAAACAAAGCAGAGCACACTTGGGCATTTTACCTTCTTATGATGGGAATGATTATTTTCAGACTTTCCAAATATTTCACCTCAGCAGAGCTTTACTTTGCTGTAACAATGCCAAATCTGCCACTGGTCACTGGGACTTGACACGTACCCCCTGCCCACCTTCCCCTGCTTCACAGAAAAGGCAACTTCAGACATTTTGTTCTGTAACCAGAAACAGTGGATTTCTTTAAACTGAAATTATTCTTGAGCTATAACTTGGGGAATATTGAGCATGCAGCGCTGCCTGATAAATTGTTCCACAGAGGAGTTATCGTTGCTTTTCTTGCAGAGGCTCAAAATTCTACCTTTTTTTTCCCCTCCATCTGATGGTACGCCAGTGTTGTGGGAAAAAATACCAATTATGTATGTAGTAATGAGTCTTATTCTACCGATAATCATTTGATATTAACTCCGTCTGTATCTTGTTGGAGGAAAGAAGCCTGTTAACCAGTCGCTGCAGGTGTTTCTTGTGTTGTTCAGTTTCCTCACCTCAAAACATCTGATATACCAGTGCAAGTTCAACCTTTCCCTTGGAGAGTATGAAGGGACCTCATGCCAGTTCTTACCAACAGCTGTACACGCCGACAAAACTCTCCCTTAGTCAAGCAGTAATGACTGTTTCCATCACTGTAAAGCCACATTTCTCAATCGGGATTGCAGAATGGCTCAAATGTGGCCCTGAAGTGATAGAAGACAAGACTCCAGCTTAAGAAATCTCACTCTTCAGTAAGGCTTTTGAGGGTCTTCGAAGGTTAGATAAGCTACAAGGATATTATACGTTTCAAGAGGTTAAGCAATATTGTTGCAGATGACTGGGCATGTCTCTTGGTTTTATCAGTTTCTGATGACAATGAACTTGCGGCTCAGCTGCCATGCACACAGTTTTACCTATCAGAAACTCTGTGCTCAAAGCATCAGCCACCAGCATGTCCTGTGCTAATTTAAACAGAATATAATATTTCCGAGAGCGCAAAAAAAATCATTCTCTGAAGATGTGCTAAGTATTTCTGGTATGGTCTGGATTCCATACCGTTGTCTTTAAAGAAACATGATCCAACCGTCCTGACCTTATACTGATGGAAACACATTCACACACAAACGCCTGACAGAATGAGAGATCAAGGTTCATCAAACGTTGGCTTCACTTCCTGCAGTAATTCAAATCCAGCTCTTCATTTGAATGCTCCCAGCTGAAACACTGCCTCAATAATTAGTTGTTTTATTTAGGCAAAAGAAGAATCTTGTTGGGCAGCCCTCTTGAAATGGGAGCAGCTTTTAAGAACTCAAACATGCCAATGTTTGGAGAGGTGTGGCTTAAAACTGACAAAAAGAATCAACAATCCTAGTATCTTTTGAAGCTCATAGGGATTTTGACTCATTTTAGAGACAGCTGGGCCGGGTGTGATATTTATAACTGTTGCGGACACTTATTTCGGCTGACAACACTTGCTCTGATAGATGACCATAGCACACAGCTCAGTATTTTATGCAAAACCTGACCTAAACATCAATATAGTATCTTCTCTTAATGGTAAAGATGCATAAATTACTCAGCTTTGAAAAAAATGTCTTCACTATTGATATTTGTTGTGACCCTTGTGGTTTGCTAAACATCAACCCAGTTTCAGAAGATCTGGGAATGGTGGAAATTGCCTTTGTTCAGATTCAAAACAAAACTAATTATTTCTGAAAGATCACTTGCTAAATGTTCAGCTCTTCCAGAAACTCTGCAAGTCTTGAGTTACCAAATGAAAGGAGAAACCTAACAGTTCCCAGGCCCTTTGCTTTCCATCAGTTGGCCAGACGGGCTCCAACACAGCCAAGAGCCGAGCAGGTAGGTTGGCATTAATCGCACACATCTACTGGAAGTGCTTAAAAACTCTGAAGAGTCTCCCTGAAGTATTTCATCAGCCCTTACAGTTAAGTGTTGAGATCCTTCCTAAGTTTTCACATTTCATTGGTCAGATCCCGAAAACTGGACATCCAGACAACTTACCTACCAGTCACCTTACAGACACATGTACACAAGCAACGTTTTTGCAGTGTACATACTGATGTTCAGGTATGCTGAGACCAAGTATTCTTTCACCTCCCCTCTGCAAGGCATCTCACCTATCACCTTTCACTTCTATCTTCTTCTCCATGGAGGTCCCCTTCTGTGACTACCCTTCATATTCTTATCTTCACATTTCTTTACCCAAGAAGGGTTTGATCCCACAGCATGGCTGGGATTTTTCTTAGGTTGAATAAAAAATAATAAATCTAGTTCTAATACCTACTAGTCCATATTTTCAAGACAGAGGCTTGGTCAAAAAAGGAGGTTTATTAGTGTTTGTTCCTTTTGAATAATGACAGCAGGTGCACAAACATGCACCTTCACTGTGGATTACTGGATTCAGATCCACAAGGCACTTTAAGGTTTCTATGAAGAATTACGTGCCTAAATATCTCTGGAGAACTGATCCCCAGTTTTGAAAATCTGGCTTTCATTCAAGCTACTATAATCCATTAAGCTCCCTTTATATTCTTTTAACAGAATAGACTGCAATCGTACAAATATAATATCCAATAATATCTCACCACACTCCAGATATTGGGCTAATATAAGATCAAAACTCTTTCGGCTCTGTGTTACGGAACCAAAAGAATTACCCATTTTATGCCCTTGCAGTTCTCCTACTGCACAATTTTGAAGGACTGAACAACAGATCTGAACGTAGCCCTAATTACCTCTAGTTTTCACAAAGTTTCATGTTTTACCATCCCAGGCTCCAGGGAAATGATGGTCTTGCCAACTGACCTCTTGGGCATCTTAGGCACTTGAGGGCCTGTATCTGACAGCAGGTAGCTCTCCACCAAAGAAACAGTCCTGCACATACATACTTAAGATACACACTTAAGATGAGAGAGTCAACGCTAATGGCAACACGCACAGTTTTGACAAAGAACCGTTCTACAACTAGGACTGCACATTTCTGTATCTTGTGACTTAGATAATCCCCCCTAAATAGAATGTCTAAGTTTTGTAGTAAACCACATTTGTTTTCCAGCAGTGATATTTAAATAAGCGGCAAAAAAGCCACCAAAAGAAGAGCCAACAGACCACAGCATTTATGGCTTTAATTCAGTATTACTAACTTAAGCGTACCACCACTACGTTCTCTCCATCTCCACCTGAAGCTGGGCCACTGCAGCAAAAGCTCACATGAAGGTATCAGGTCCCCCACTCCTTCAAGAGCTCTGCTTCTCACCGGGCTGCAGATTCAGACTCCCTCATGCTCATTCTCCCTCTAGCTCCATGACTCTTGCATTTCTAGCAGCACAGTGCTTCAAAAGGAAGGGTGGAGGCTGGCCTTAACCTGACTGCTCCGTGTATGCCGGTGGGTATTCCCATCCTCCTGGGAATGGGGAGCATTGCACCCAGACCTCCTCAGACAGAGGACCATGTAGAGCACAGATTTCTGCACTTTTCTGGAAGAATGCCGTCATCCCCATGCTAAAGAAGGGCAGCATTGCCATCACCATCATGTTCGCTTAGGTGTCTTTTAACACCCTTGCCTCTTCTCCAAGTGGATGGATGAAGGATACTAACGTGCACTACTGGATCAGATACCAGAACTCCAGAGACAGACCTTGTCTACTGCATCGCATTTTCTGTCTAGCTGTAGGTGACCCCCCTTTCACCATGCCAACCGCCTGGATCTCCCTCCAGAGCTTCCCCTTTGCTTTCAAGATGTTTACACCTACTCTTGGTGGACTGATTGCCCTGCTGAGGTTAGATCTCTACAGTGTATGAAACACGGTGCCTCATTTATGAGGCCCAGATGTTCCACCACCGTAAACGTAACATCAGAAAAATGAGAACAAATGAATGAGGGAGGCTTACCGGAAAGACGTGGGAAGTCATTTTCTATTGACCATTGTATTGTTACCCTGCACATTAGTCATTTCAGAATGTAACCACAACAGGTTTTCCCATAAATAAATCAAATCTCTTCCCATGACTCTCTTCATCAAAAACTTCCTATTTGAATGACAGTTTTTAATTACTAGATCAAGTTCTGCTTGCATAAAGAGTTTCCATTTCAAAGAAGTATTACACTGATATGAAAAGTCTCTGTGGAGAAACATCCTTGTCATTGGAAAATGCTCAAGTTTTGACTACTCTGTGGCTTTCCTATAGTGAGACCACGGCAGAGCATATAGAGCAAACAACTGCATCAGGCTCTTGCCAGATGCATACACTTAATTTGCTACTGATCCACTACGTCCCTGGATGAGCTTCAATTTCTGTATGCTTCTGTTTTCCCCTTTATAAAAAACACAGTTTCTAAAAAGTTTCTCAACTGGCAGAAGGAAGCAGAGCGCAGGGGGAGGAGTGGGTGATGGGGATTTTACAAGATCCCTCCGGAATTCTTGGGAGCGGTGCCTCTTGGCTGCCTTAGGCTGCTGCTGGTTGGGCTCGGCGAGCTGCAGATGCAATCTACGTAAAAGGCCCTCGCCCTCTAAGGTGAGGATGGGACAGGGAAGCAGTTGCGGGGTGGGGGGGAAAGCTATGTGGAATGAGGGGCCAGCGGAGCAAGGCTGAGCTGAGCTTCTGCCAGGATTTGCCATCACAGAAGAGGCAACTGCAGCATTTATCCCACCCTGCCCTTCTGCCAGGGAGCAGGGTGGCTGCCTGTGCCAAAGAGCTAAAATGGGTACTGTGAGCACCTCACAGGAGGAGTTACAACTTGGGTTCTCAAACTGATGAAGAAAAAGGAATAAGAAAATGTCCTAGGAGGCTCTGGAGCAGCACAGAGGGAGGAGAAGGGGGGAAAAAAAAAAAAAAAAAAAAAAGAGTTTGAAAACCGCTGGATTATAATTTTATGGTAGTATTATTTGATGGTCTGACTTAGCAAGTCTTTCCAACTTTGGTTCCAAAGATTGTATGGATACTTCCCTATCTCACCCAGGTGTTTGAAGTTTAATTAATTAATGTTTGTAAAGAGCGTTACAATTTCCAGATGAAAGGTCCTATGCAAGTGCAATGTAGTATTACTCATTGAGGTGATTGGGTTAGAGAGTATCACGTTACACAATACAGCTCTTCCCTCAATGATTTTAAGCGTTTGAAGTTCTGATAAAATGTGTTTATCACTAAGATAGATATAATGGAAATACTCTTAAGGCGTGACCTGGATTATGAAACCAGAGGTATGGTTTTGGGAATGGAACAAACGAGAATTAAAACAACTCCTGAGGCCAGATTTGTCTACAGTTGTATAAAATGTATTCTGTTCTTTTTTTTTCCTCTTCCAGTAGGCTTTTCTTCTCTTCAAAAATAGAACCGGTTATTACGATGGGTGTGAGCAGACATGCAACAGTTCACGTTCAGTTCCTATTTCCATACTCATCCAACTTGACATTTTCTCATGACTTTCTCAAAATTATTTTCTGTTCTAATTTTTTTTTTTTAAATGTTTGGATTAACCCTAAAGGTGAACGTTTTCTTTTTGGAAAGTTCTGCTTTAACCAGGAATTAAATTGAATTAAATCAAAACCTTGTGGAGAACGCCAAACTGGAGATTGCAGTCAATACGTTTAAGACAGCGTTGACATTCAAAGCTATTTAGATCTAGACAGGCTGAAGGAATAGGTCAGCATGAACTTCATGACACTCAACAACGACAGCTGCAAAGTCCTGAATCTGGACTGGACTGACCCCCTGCACCAGTTATCATCTGGGGAGTAACTGTCTGGACATCAGCTGTGCTGAAAAGGAGGTGGGGTCCTGGCTGGTGTTCAGTAAGCTCAATGGGAGTCAAGCAGTGTGCCATGGGCATCAACAGGAGTGCACATCAAGGCAACTGCTTTATTCAGCGCTCATCGGGTTACATCTGGAATATGGTGACCAGTTTGGACCCCTCAGTACAAGAAAGATGAGGGTAAACCGGAGCAAGTTCAATATAGGGTCACCAGGGTGGTCAGTAGACCGGAGTACTTGACCTGCGAGGAGAGGCTGATGGAGCAGGGCTCGTTCACCTTTGAGAAGAGATGGCTTCAAGGGACTTAACAGCAATCTTCCCATACTTACAAGGAAGTTACTGAGAAGACAGAAGCAGGCTCTTTAGTGAGATACACAATGGGAGGAAAACAAGAAACAATTACCATAAACTGAAGGGAGGCTTCAACTGGATAGAAGAAAAAAAAAAATTCATGGTAGATAATTAAGCATTGGGGCAGGCTGCCCAGAGAGACTGTGGAACCTCCATCTTTCAAGGTTTTCAAGACCCAACTGGAAAAGGCCCCGAGCAACCTAATCGGAAATTAGTGCTGACCCTGCTTTGAGCAGAAAGTTAGACAGAGACTTTCTAAGGTTCCTTTCAATCTGATTCAATGGGAAGGCAGGGAAACCCTAGTTTATGTTCAGGTTATGTATACTAGTTCAAGAATGGGCTTGGACTTTCGTGATCGACTTAAGAATTGAACAAGTTTGCTCAAAATTTGTTTGAAAAGTAACTTCACTCACTATTTGCCGAAAGACAATTGTTACTATTCCAACTGTCAGGTTCTTCTGTCATTTTCTAATAGACTTACCATGGCAGCAAACAACAGGTTTGGGATGGCTTATAAATGAAGACATTATTGCACCTAGAGATCTCAGTTAAAGAAGAAACAAAACCAGGATTTTTAATAATACCAGGTAATGGAAGAATGATGCACTTGAGTTTGTGCATTTTTACTCTTAAAAAAGAATCTGCATCAAGCTGAATTTGTGAATTGCTAAAAGACATTACTGACTAACCAAATTTTAAAATACACTGAAAGCTTTCCTTAGCTGAGTCTTCTCAATTTTTTGGATAGTTAAGTAAACGATTAATTTTCCATGAATGCTGTTTTTATTGGTAACGGCACTCATTAGTAGTCTTCTAGAGAGAAATTCTTTTTCCTTGCATTTTTAACACTCGCTTTTCTTATTCTTCCAAAATCCTCCTGTATTCCCACTAGGAGTTACATGCCTGAGTAAACCAAGTAATTAAAAGTGTGACAAAAGCACACCTGCCATAACTCTGATCATTCTAAATATGCGATCGTATTTCTGATTTGTCTGGAACTAGAATCAATACTAAGGATGTCAAGAAAACAGGTTTGTTAAGGGGTCACATGTCAGTTTCCTCCTTTTTTCTGTCCTATGCTTCTCACACTCCTCTCTCCCCCCCCAAATTACTGAAATTTGTAAGGTGATCAAAATGGAGCAATGTAAAAAAGATGAAAAATATTTAAGAGTTACTAATGACTGAGGACTCAAAGGCACATCTTCTTGCAAGTCTGTTTCTTAATACTCTGATGAGGTCAAAGACATTAAAAAAAGACTGTATTAGACAATGTAGGAACATAAATGGACTTTTAGGAAACTAGAAATCTTAATAGTGGTTAAACTGAAACAACATAACGTTAAGAATAATGCACAGACTAAAAATGCAGTGGAGTAGCTATATAGCTGGTAATAATACCAAACAGTTTGGGGATAAGGGCCATTTCTATGCTTTGTTCCAATGATTTTTGGCAAAAAACGTAAATAAACCACCTAGTTTTCATTACAACTGCATGATATTACAGGTGAAACTAAGAAAACATCTTCATGGAAAGAGCATTCTGTGCATAGCATGTTAATGGTAGTTAAAGAACCAAAACCCACAGAAATCCCTTTGGACAACTAACAAACACACACAGCTATTAATTAGGTCACAGTTGTTTCCTCACAAATCTTTTGTTCACTTTAGTTGTAGAAAACACCAACATATCCATTAGACCCGTGGGGAGGTATTCACCAGTGAAGAAAATATTTATTTATTATAGGTTAAATGCTTGCAATTATATGACTACTTATGGCAGTTTTGCTGGTTTCTCCTTTTGTAAGTAAACTATAATCACTCGGTTCACAATCTATTCTACTCCTCAGAACACCACTCACCTCAGTAGATCCAATTGTTTCATTTTGTGTACTTCAGGCAACCATTGTAGCACAATCACAAATTTTAAAATGCTTTGAGCATCCAGTAAAAAAGGATGGCAAGAATTAACATGCTTCATTTTCACAAAACAAAAGTCGAAGAAAGTAGGTTTGGTCTGTTTTAAGGTTACCACTGAGAGGTGAAGGGTAATTTCTGCTCAAAGCCCAGTTAAATTTGAATTCCACCCACGAACACGGTTTGCCCACTACTGTCAGTTACTTCATTAACTGGCTGTGAAGGAAATGTTTGCAAAGGGCTCCTGTTCCTACTGCAGAAAATTGCAAAACTGCAGGCTGCACATCGTTTCAAGGACACAAACCAGCCTGATTTCTTGAGAGCCCAGGGAAGACCATTGGCTTTATGAAAATAATCAGCGAGTACTTCCTAATTTCTGTGCGTGTGCAATGCACCGTGGGGCAGACGAGACGGCAGAGAGGGTATTTCACAAAGGCAGAGTATATCACTGCTCTGTGGGGAACAAAGATGGCAGATGCTGCTGGATTGGTAGAGCTTCATCTTTTCTGTTTGAACCTTGCTTTAGAAAGCTGGCCATGTTCATTACCTCACCAGTCTAGTTCCACTTCTTCTGCCACCACCCTTGCCCCAGGGCAGCTGCTGCCTCCTTACCTCCGTGTCTCCTGCCCCAGAACCTCTACCACTTCCTCCTCACACATCCCACACCACTAACTATTGTCACTGCCTCCCTCAGCCCACCGAGACTGAATTAATAAACCCGACCGAATCCAGCTGACTCTGTCCGGAGCCTCTTGGGTGTGTCTTCACAGGCTCCTAGTGCTGGCAGAGTTTATTTGCTCAGGTCTGCTGCTGCGCCTCACCTGCAATGGGTTCGTGCCTCGCAGGCTGGAAACCACAGGGCCAGACAATACAAGAAGTCTTTTCAGGTCATTACTCTTACAGTTTATGAGTCGCCAATCACATAACTAGGATAACTAGGTTAACTAAGGTAAGTCTAAAGTACGACTTAAACCCCTGCCCACTTTTGGATCAAAATTAAGGAGAAAGAGTTAATAACATTATTCTTCTTCAGAAGAAAATAAAAAAGAAAGAGTAATTTTGAGCTGTTAACTGTCTTACCATAATCCTGTCACTGTCAATAATGGTGTTCAAGCGGTGTGCAATGGTCAGCACTGTGCAGTGAGCAAACTTTTCACGGATCGTCTTTTGAATGAACTCATCTGTTCTGAAACACAGCAAGAGCAATGCAGACAAAAATAAAATGTTTGCACAGGTAACTGAATGGCAGGCATGTTTTATGACTGTATCAAACATGACTACAGCAGGAAATATGCTTATGAAGTCATTACAGAGCTTCTTCCTCTCGTTGTATTAGATGACTTGGAGGCATATGATGAAATATACTCCAAAATCTATCCTCTAATACTTGAGGAGGAAAGAGTTTCTTCTTGTCAGTAGAGCAATAGGTTTCATTTCAGAAGACTCATTTCCCAGGCTTTGATTACAGAACGAGGAAAATTTGGTAGAGTCAGATATTCCTACAGATTTCTACCACCAAAAGAGAGTCACTGTTATTTTCTTTCAAACTTTAGTTTGTGCAAGCAGCAAAGAAAAGTGAAAGTAAATGTCCTTCCTTGCAAATCAGCTGAAGGATGAACCAAGACAGTCTACAACTAAGGTTCTTGACTGCAAGGGCAAAAGGGGATTAAATAAAGGACGTGGTTGGTAAACTGAACTAGGACTGGAGTAGCTCAAGAACTTGAATACAGGAAAGAGAAAACGTGACATATGCCATAAATCAAAAGCGTTAACTGGAATGCACAACCCAAGGAAAGGGACAAAAGCTTTCAAGTTAAGAGCCTCAACCTTCTTTATGAATTAACCTCCTAAGAAAAGCGTATCAGGAGGAAACGTAAGACTTGTAAAGAATGAAAACTAAGCGAAAGCAGACACTGAAGTACAGGGTTAAAGCGATAACTGTCACAAATAAAGCTCAGAACCATGAAAAAGAAATACAATTATACCGAAAGACACTTAAGACACTAAAGTGTTCTTTAGCTGTATAAACAAGCATTAAGGCAAAAGAGGTGCAATACTCATAAAACTGGAGATTCTTCAAGTAACTAACTGTACGAGAGAAGCATTGACACCACCTAACTTAGAGCATACCAGTCAGGCTTAAATGTGCAAATCTATGTAGTCCTCTCTTTAGTCAATGAAATAAATGGGAAAGGCATGGCTGGAAGGTGAACGGGAGCACCTGAGTTAGGCAGCCATCAGGTGATGAATGCCCTCTAGAGGCACCTGAGAGCCCACATTGCACAGGAGCCTTGGCTCCCAACCTAGGCACAAAGCCAGGCCACATGAATACTCACGTATTGCCCATCAGCCTTCAAAAAAACGGTGAGTGGTGACAATGGAGAAAAGGGTACAGAAACTAAAATTCTCATCCAAGATAGAAAACAAAAACCTCAAAATATACTGGGGTTAGTTGGACCAAGGAAGCTCCAGCCTAGGAGTCAGGCACTTGAAGGCATGGGTCTCATTTCCAGGATTTCTACTACAACATGAAATTGTAATTTTATATATAATGACTGAAGAATAATAAATGGTATGGCTGAAGAATAATAAATGGTATGGTTAAACCAAGACAAAATAGGTATCTGGATAAACCGCTCTATTTAGGTAGCCATGTTGGCTTCAACCAGTTGCTTGCAAACTCTTAATTCTTCCAATTGTTAGAAGTAACTGGCAAATCAAATAAAACACAACAAAGAATCATGCAACACGTCTTCCTCTGACAAATTATTATTTTTTAGACAGAAATAGTACTCTACATTGAATCTGTCTGCACATGATAAATATCTGGTATCACTTCATAAATTAAGCAAAAAGAATTGTTCTGATGCCACCACATCAGGAGGCATTAACAATAAAAAATGGACAAAGACAACTTTGGAAGAACAGGATGACTTAGAGGAATGGAGTAACCATTCAGTTTCCACAGTAGAAAGCACACGCTCGTGCTCTGAAGGACTGAACGTAACTGCTGTTACAAACTCAGTTTAGGCAATCAGCATGACAAAGGAATAGACAGATCCCTGCTGATGACAGGACACATCATCAGAGAGAAGGAAGACATACAGTTAAGCAAGAATTCCCATGCATGCTGTCATCTTCATCTGGGGACAGAAACATTTAAGCTCTGTCGTGAGCTTAAGAGAACTGGGTTCTAGGCTGCAGTCTGAGAAGGCTTGGTCCTTCTGCTCCTACTTCCTAAAAGAAGCTAAAGAACATGGTGGGAAGCAGGTGCTCCTCAACTCCTCCTTTTGAACCAAGGCCAATACTCAATCAAGGAAAGAGAGGGGAGAAGTCAGGACAGAGCCAGGCTCTTTAGCCCTGTGTGTTAACAGTCTCATTAAGAAAAGGACGTTGTTCATCATTAATGCCCCACACTACAGCAATGCCAGTGCTTTCAACCCAGTGTTAATGCATGTATCTTTTTTTTGCTACCTTCTCGGCAATGCCTCAATGACCCGACTACTCGTACTTTCAAAAGAAAAAAAATCAGTGCCGTACATGAAAACACTCAGTAGGGGAAGAGGCTTATATAGACAGCGGGATGTGTTCTCTGCCATGGTTAGAATAGCAAAACAGAAACAAAAGGTTCAATACTCCCTAGACTTATGTAAAGAAAGCCTTTTTCTTTCCTTATAGTTAAGCTGAAGGTGAGGTTTCCTGCAGAGCTACTATGGAGCACAGAGAATCATAGCTTGCTCAGGAATTTTGAAAACAACATTTTAAAGAGCTCAAAATAATTTGAGCTCTTAGGTTATTCCTACTGTTGGCTGAGGAGAAAGCCTCATCCTTGAGCATCCCCGTCCTCTGCATTCATTTATTGTATCTTCCTTTATTACATACATTCCTTATGGCATCACCTCCTTCCTACATTTACAATAGAAACCCTTTCTCATCCTTAGATAGATACTATCAAACTATTATCTTAAACAGGTATTTCTGGAATATAAGCTTATCCCTAGTAAGAAACTGCTGGCCATATTATGGGTGCGACAAATTTTCTAAAATGAGACTACAAAGTAATCAGAAACAGACCTAATAGCTCCATCTTCAAATATCACAATATGAAGTCTCATGCAGACATGTCCACTGACAGGGACTTGACCAGTTCCTCTCTAAGGTTGGTGGAAGAGCTTGGAAGTACAGTTTTTGGGTTGGCAGGCAGACGCACCACCAGTAACCTCCAGGAGAATCTCGGGAAGAAGGTAGGAAAGGCAAAAAAATCTAAAAGGCTAAGAAAAGGATCTGTGTACGGAACTACACTCTGACAGAGCGTAGAGACTATATCACATGCCAATTAGAGCTGTCTACCCTCTCCAAAAGTGCCAAAGGAAGTAGCATTTCTCTTTTTTTCAGGGCGTAAACGGACCCTTTGTGGCAACCTACCCACACTGAGAAAGAGGCCAGGCAAGTGCCAAGTGATTCCATCACCCACCTCAGTGGATTAAACCCCATCGTCTTTCAGGCACATTAGAAACCAAAGATGCAACCTGAATACCAAAACCAGGGCTGCTGGATGACAGAAGCTCAACCCTAATCTGATTATATGAAAATGGGAACCACGATACTCCCCATGGCAAGGAACAGTACAATAAGAAAGCACAAAATGGTGGTATAGCTGTCCCACTGACACCACGGATTGAAGATCTAACACCAGGCTTCACAGCAACCCAAGATCTGGTGTAACCTGAATTAGTTGACTGTGTAAAAAGAAAACTATCTGAAGAGCACGAATAAATACAACCTGAATGAGAAGCAAACAAGCTGCTGAAAGGAACACTGGATAAGTTATTATCTTCAGTCTAATACACTTCCAGGACAATCCCAGGAGGACATCTCACACTACACAATTCCCAAGAGCCTTTAGGTAATTTCTCCATTAAAGAAACAGTTACAGATAGCAGTTAGATGGAACGCAAGGTTAAACTGGCCAATGAACTAGACTAGGTGCAATGGCTGTTTTTACCAGACTCAGCGAACCATCAAAGGAAAAATGTGGCAGTGGACTGACTGGTCCCAAAAAGTTTTGTCCTCTATAAGCAGTAAGTATAGGAGAATATACACAATGCTATAGTCCGTGCGCAGAAAGCTTAGTAAGTTCACCTTACTCAGTATTTACTAAAATTCTCAGTTACTAAGGCTTTTGTTTCAGTATATCACCGAAGTGACTACAGAAGGATTTTCAGCTCTTCTGCTCCAGATTTCATGCAACTTTCCAGAATGGTTCAACTGCTTTAAAATGACTCCATTCTTCAGGGTGAGAATGCTGGCTTCAGGACCAAGAAGATAAGATCAAATTAAACGTCTGTCAGTCATCACATAAGACATGCAAGTAGTTTGACCGAGGGCAACCTTCTTTGTGGCAAGCTCCTCCTCTCTCTCACGACAGCACTGACACCGCTGCAGCAGGCAGAGCAGCCGGTAGCTACGAGGAGCAAGGGGGGAAATACATATGGGCGCTGGAAGATGTAAGGAGGGGGGGGAAGGACGAACTCCCACGTTCTTTCCTTTCACTCCTTTGCTCAGCATCACTCAGCAGCAGACCAGAGTGGCCTAGCTGAGCTGGAGAAACATGGCAGGGAGCCCCTCGGGCCTGGGGAAGGTACACGGACTGCACATCTCTCGCCCTTCCTTCTCCTCCTCCCACCCCCAAACCTGGCCTTCCTCACGTTTGCTTCCAGGTTGAACTGGAGAAGGCACATGGTTGCAGCAGCGGTTGAGGCAAAGAGATGGAGAGCCTGCGAAACAACAAAAAGAAGCATCTCCAGAGCCAGCGGCAGCTCCCCACGGTTTCCTATCCCAGGTGCTTGATGCGATGTGTGCTTGCCGCCAGGCTAGAGACATGGGTGCCAGGTATGGGGGTTGTGCACCAGTGGAGGAGGAGGTTTTCCTTACATGCCAAAAATGCCTCCCTAACTGCTCAGTTAAGCAGCCCACATCAGCATTTCCTGATGAGCGTCCGTCCTATCAGATTGCACAGCCGAAAATACTTGGCTCTAGTTATAGCAACACATTAAGGAAAAGGTAATAATGACTGTAATGCAAACTGAATTCAAAGAAGAAGTTCCAAGTTATTATTTGTATTGTTATGCCTAGAGTCGATACAAACAAACATTTACCTTATTATAATATATATTGCAGCACACATTAATCAAGATCAATTAAATGGATAGTGCAAGTTGAGAATACACACATGTGAGATGCCAAAATAGGGAGATGAGTAAGATGGTATTAAATTTCCACAGCTATGATTAATCACAGTTAATCTATTAGAGCTCAGCCAAAAATAAACTAATAATCAAAAAAAAAAAAAAAAAAAAAAAAAAAAGAGAAGCTCGGGGAAGGGAAGGCACTTCTCTAAAGGTTTTAGAAATACACTGTCAGCTGAACTGCAAAGCTACCCTAGTGGCACCACTTCTCCCCCAAGAAGATGTTATAAAAATGAGTCACGCCCAGATGACATACAAAATCCTTAATGCATCTGTTTGAGGGACTTGCTGTGTTATTGTCCTCTTTGGACTTTGAGTTCTCCCTCAAGCCATAGTTTGTTGGAACTATATATTCAGCTCAGACTAATTGATGCAGTACGTTTGCAGTATTGTTTCCAAAATATTTCCACCAGCGTTTCAAATGTTTCAAAAATTAACAGTGGGGGTACTTAGCTATTGGAACAATTTAACAAGGGTTGTCATTGAATTTTCCTCTATTGAGGTTGGATGTTCTTCTAGAAGTACACTCTAGTTCAAACAGGAATGAATTCAGGAAAGTTCTGCCGGCCCGAGTTATACAAGACACAATAATGAATGATAAATGAGTCCCTCCTGTAGCTTTAAGCATCTCCAAATCTGTTTTGCAATTCCTATGGTGTTTAGGATAGCTTACCTTCCCCCCGCCCCACCCCTATTTATCTGTAACTTATTACACTGGCATCTGAGCCATCTGAAGGGATAGTATCTCATAACCAGAAGTATCCGGTTTTGCTGATAGCCATTTTTCACCTTTCTAGTTTTGGGTTTGTTTGGGTTTTTTGGGGTTTGTTGGTTTGTTTGTTTGTTTGGGGGGAAAATTAATTAATTAATTGATTTTTACTTATTTATTTCCAAGAGACATTTCTTCCAGAAATCAACAGAACTCAACTTGTTTCATGGCTACTCTGATGCTGCTGATGTGCATTTCCAAGGAGGTTTTTGTCTTCTTGTCTATGGCTGCAGGACAAGTAAACTTGAAAATTCAACTTCCCTACTCTACAGAATGGATTGGAATTAGGGATATTTTGAGTGCTTAGTTTATATCATCTGCTCTGTAGCCAAAGCTCAACCACCCCATTTTGAACAGACAATTCTGATGCTATCAGTAAAAACATAAAATAGCAATACAAACTACAAGAAACACAAAGCATTTAAGTTCATCTCTACAGTACAGATCATCATATTAGAAGAAAACAGAGCTCATCTTAACATGATGGATTTTGTTTTTACCTTGGGTCCACATTTGCTGTTGCTTCATCAATGATAAGGATCCGATTTTTTTTTAGAACTGCTCTGGCGAGACACACCAGCTGTCTCTGACCAACACTAAAATTAGACCCAGATTCCGCCAGCTGCATCTCCATTTTATTAGGTAGATCTTCCACAACCTCCTTCAGTTGCACCTGTTGACATGTCAACATATTGTAGGATGAGTAACTCTCTTTTAAATCAGCTATTGTGTGTCTGATGACACAACAATAAGTATGCAAGGTTTACCTTTTATATTCTGACACAAAATGAGTAAGTGCCAAGTTGGATTACACAGTGTGTCAGTTATTAGAATTCTAAAAACATTAAAGCACATTGTTAAGAATCTATTAATGTTCATTAAAACCAAGATATGAATCAAACCGTAACCAAAGCATCATCCCAAAGGATAATTTTTTCATAAAGACTTATATAACAATATACGTGTCTACACACACATAACAAGCATGCACTCAGCTGTCTACCTTTTTCCATCGACAGCTATGCCCTTATCAAACCTGATGAAAACATCTAAAACCTAATGCATACAAGCACTGTAGTGTTATTTGGCTTGTAAATATCAAATGTACATTATTGGATTTAATAAGTCACCTCTTCCAAGGCATTCCACAGCTCCTCATCGGTGTATTCATTGAAAGGATCCAGGTTTTTCCTCATAGTTCCAGTGAACAAAACAGGCTCCTAAAACCCAATAAAATTAGCAGTCCATTATAAGCACAGATTTTAAATTGCAATAGGTAATTTAATAATAATCAGAACTAACCTATATCAACAATAGCACAGAAATACCCAACAACAAGCTATCTTTTATGAAATGCAAAGGAGTACTCCACAACAGCATGCTTAAAGGGGCGGTGGGGAAGGCAAGTGTTCAACCAGTCTGTATGAAGATAATTTACCAAACAGGACAGGTCTGTTTGCAAATTGCTGTACACAGTTATGTCGGTACTCCAACGGGCATTTACATGCCACTGTTTTGATGCCACAAGCTATATATATACATACTTCCATGAAATCATTGCTATCCTCCTGGTATTGTTAATGAAAACCAACAACTACCGCCGTCAATGAGCTCACACTCCTAAATTACGTTTAAGCAGTTTTGAAAATTTGGTTTTGAAGTACATAAAGCAGAGAGGAATCAAAGAGCTCACAATGCCTTTCTGGTCTTCCTTCTCTATTTGACTGTGGTTTGGGTTTTTTTTTGTTTTTTTTTTAAATTTCATACCATAAAAGCCCTTCAATTTTACCACCACAGCCTAAAAGGAACAGCTTTCACCATTTCAACACAATGGTCAAACCTATACGCAGAGAAGTTAATCTATACTGCCACAGCATCAAAGCAAAATTACTCAGAACTGGAGCACTGCTGGGCAAAGCTCTAACTCAAAATACACCGGGGAGTCAAATCAGTACCTTCTCCCATTCAGGTAGCAGTATGGGTTTACCTGTGGTTGAAGCAAGTTTTGGTCTACTTCACTTCCCGGTTAGACCAATAACAGATCGTTAATCAAACCGGCACAAATCAATTCACACTGCAAAATGTAGCGTCTGAGAAGCGGGAAGGTGACTTTTGGTCCAGAACTCCTTAAGCAACAGTACTCAGTAATGTGAGGTGCCAGACCTTTGAGTCATGCACCGACACGACTTTAGGGCTAAACCCCTCTTAAAACCACACATAAAGACAACAACAACAAGTCAAAAGCTGTAATAAGGCTAATCATAAACGGAGAGCATTCATCATGTTGTCAGTCTTCTTTAAATTGGAGAAATCTTATGCAAAACGCTTTCTTTTTTTCTCCCCTAGGAAATAACATCTAGCTTACACTGGATAACTTCAACCTACTTCGAGACTAACCTCTGTCATGACTTAGGTCCCATCTAACCCTAGCGATGCCCAGCTCTAAAGGGCTGCAGCAAATCAGAGCAGAACTTAGACCCTAACCCTTTTATTGTGTCTTCATTTCTAAACCACTCTGAGTGGCATAAAAGGATTAACAAAGACAGAACATGCCACAAGCAATGTAAAAGGACATATGCACTTCTTGACATAACATGCCAATTTTTTGAAAGTATCGGCTGCATTAGCAACATGTCACTAAAAGTCTGCTGAATGAACAAAAGGATTTAAAAAGAACCCAAAACATTAACAGGTTAAAGAACATTTTTCTTCAAAACCACCTAGAAAGTAATTTGTTCAACAATACATATTTTAATACACCATTTGGTGTGTTTTGAAGGTATTGTTACATTTATTTTCTTTTTCAATCCTTTTTTGTACACTGGCAAAACAAGAGGCTGAATTTATAAAGTCTTCATAACTGCTATAAAAGTCTTAACAATAGACATGTACTGCAACAGAAGATAAGGATATTTTTTAATTATCATTTCTGACACAGATTATTATTTAAAACAGTCTGGTTTATGAGAGGAAAGTAATAAGACAAACCTGTAAATAATTGTTGTAAAAATGCTTGCAGTCAGGGAGGCAGACAACATTTGCATAGAAAAGATTTACAAACACAACCTTCACATAGCTCCTTCCAAGCAAGCAATTAGAAGCCTAAGCACATTTTTATTTCTCCAGGTAGGTATTTAAACTTACATGTAAGAAAACTTCACTCTTGCCTCATCACTCTCTAGGAATGGTTTAGCATATTTTATGTTATAATTTTAATAAGCATCTCTCCCTCTGGTTTCTTAGCTTCCCATATAATTATGAAGATATTTGCTGCAAAATAACTACCTGATGTTACATTATTATTTCTATTATTGACACTACTATTAATGCAGTACAGGACAAGGCCTATCACTCAGTTTACTACAGTATAAACCTTAATCCAACCCCTCCTCTTCTTCTTACTACCACCACTTCATAGTTTTGCATGTTTTTAGTGGAAACAAGTCTTCCCTTATGTGGAAAAGAAATGCTACCTACTAGCCTTTGGAAACTTAAAACTCCTTGGCACCATGATGAAAATCCTATCATATAAACTTGATAAAAGTCACAGAATTCAACCGGATTAAAATAGTTTTACAACCATGTCAATAGACCAATATATGACAAAAAAACCCCATGTATAATTAAATGCAGTGAACTTTGAGCATCCGCACCACTCAACATGTAGAAACTGTATTTGACCAGCAGTCTTCCTCTCTCAGTACTCTATTTTATTCAGCTGGGCTGAATTCTTCCCAACATAGAAATCACCTGCAATAGCTACGGGCAAGGCTTTCAAAAAGCTGCAGACCTTGAATGAACTGATGATCATCTGCTTTCAGGAGAAAAGAATGCTGCACACAAACAAAAGAAGTACAACTTAAATCCATGTGAAGTCCTCTTTACATAGAAAAGACGACTATTTCCAGTGAGTACCTCCACTGTGCAATAACAAAGCCTTCAGCATGCAGAAACAAAAGACATCCTGCATTAGGCAGCAATCCAATATCGAATTGCTGGGAGAGTACCTTTTTTTTTTTTTTTGTTTTGATAATAGCATACCTGCTTCTTCTTTCTGACTCCTACTCTTGGGAAGAAAAAAAAAGAAAGCAGGTAATCAAGAGAGGCTTAGAACCATTGTTCACTGCCATTCTTATCAGATTCTCAAGTTAAAGTAATACACCGAATGCCATCCTGCCAACAGGCTAGCAAACATGGTCTAAGGACTCTAAATACAGCTTCTGTAATAAAATACAGAGATCTGAGAATTAATGCTAAACATGGCAAACAAATTCCTCTTGTTTCCAGCCTACTGTTCTATCTACCTGCTAGAACATCCCAGGTGAATTATTTGCCAAAACCATGACTTTGCATTTGCAGCACATGAGCTTTTCCTTCTTCCTCCCTCTCCGGTGGGGAGCAGATGATCACGGATCAGATCAGAGCCCTCACAAAACATGCTAACCTGCACAGGCTCTGCCTTCAGGAAGTTCTGAGGTTATACATAAGCCTTCTCTGATTCAATGCCTCATTTGAATGCAAGACTGTAAAAGAGACGACCCGCGACCTGCGGGACCTCTTGGAACATCCCTTCTTCTGCTCCAGCACCAGAGATGAGGCTATTCCAAACACCGTCTTTGTTTTTTTTCCTGTATTGCAGCCTTTCCTGCGTTCAGCTTCTAAACTCACCAAGTTTTTGTTTATGGGTTATGACGACCCACTTGTTTGTCTGTTCCCCTCATTTCCATCTGTCCAACCTTCTCCAAATACTGCAAAGGCTAGTAGTTCACTTCTAGTTGGCACATTTGTTCTTTCTAGATCTAGCCTCCGTCAGCTTGTAGAGGAGTAACTAGGGAGGTGAAAGTAGTCCCTCAAAGTCCCTTAGTAAGGGAAGCTTCAGGCAACGCATGAGGCAGGAATTGCTGTCAAAGGATCAAGTGACTTCAGAGGACTGCTGAAGACTGGTATATTCCTGTCAGATTTTCTCTGCTCTTTCCCAGACTACAGGAGGACAGCATACTGCTAACACCTACGCATGAGTATTCCAGAGGAACAGAGAGGAGAAAACTAGGAAGAAAACACTCCAGTTCCCAAAGCTGAATTCCCTTTATCTTAAAATAATCGAGACGTTACTCAAGTAAGAATAGCACCTCGCTAACATTTCTATGTCTGCTGCATACAGGGGTGCAGGGGGAACATATCCCAGCAAAGCATTATAAATACTATGGCATTATATTGAAAATGTTGATAGCAGACCAGGTCACTCTCTTACCTGAGGTATAATTGAAATTTTCTTCCGCAAGTCATGGAGTCCTAGCTCTGACGTCAAGTACTTATCAATCCAAATTCTTCCTTCGGGTTCCGCCAAGCGAAAGAGGGCTGCTATCAGAGAGCTCTTCCCAGCTCCGGTTCTTCCCACTATTCCAACCTACAGAGCAAGCCAAGCTTGTACTATTAAACCATGAGCTTTTCAGGATAAATTAATATGTCAAGCAACAGTTTTACAACATCACAAGATTTATAGTAGAACAAGCACCAAATAAAACTTCTTTATAATTAACATTTTTCTGAGAAGAAAAAACCTCCCCCCAAATCAGTTTGGATTCAGGTGACATTTGGATACCCAACAATTTCTTGGATCATATTCAAAGGTGAAAGATTTTCCCTTAATGTGTGGTGCTTTATTGTATAAACAAGATAAAGTGCCTCTGCGTATAGAGTAACGTGATTCAAGGCTGCTAATTTTTATACTAAGTCTGGTTTGCTGGGTGATGTTAGGCAGATCATTTCAGGCATGCATCTACTTCTCAACCCAAGAAAAAGACTCCCATAAAGCACTTTGGGAATAATGTATGAGCAGTATTCCCAATTAAAGTACACGAGACTGATTTTGGTTAGCATGGTTAAAGACTTTAAAGCAGTCAAACTCTAAAAGCCAAAACTAGCAGGATTATAAACTGTATTCATGCTTCAGACAGCTTCAACAGAGAGGACGCGAGTAGTGAAACTACAAGGCCATGTGGCCAAGCTACAATTCCTTTCCAAACAGAAGAAACGGTGAATAATAAAATCACAGTCGTTCAGGCTTTTATGTTTTCCCAAAGAAAAATCAGAAGCTGTATACAATGTGAAAAAATAATGCTTTCAGAAGAAAGAGGTAGAGACAATGCAAAATATGGGATCGCTAATTTTAACGACAAGGGATTAAGGCCTACAAATATTTCATATGAAACCAACACTTGGGAGAAAGTAGGCCCATTAATAAGTGAGAGGAGACATAAAATTAGTGGTGATTAAATACTACTTGAACAGCAAACTTTTTTTTCTTTTTTTTTTTTTAAATCTTGTCTTCAGGTAAAGGATTCTTAGAGAAAACAATGTACAGTAATCAATTGTATCAGAGAAGGTAATGGGCGTAACCCTCTACGCAGATCTGATCTGGCAGGATTTTTTATTTCCTGCATTCAGTTCTAATCGCTACATTTCCAGAAAGAAATCAACACACTGGAAAGAGTTCAGAGAAGTGCAACATAAAATTAATATGGGTTGGAGATACTGATTTGATGAGGAAGGATTTACGAGGATTAAACATGTACAATATAGCCTGGTGAACTGATTGGGGTGCAGAAAGGAGAAAGAAACATGAAAACCTTCATGAGTATACGTACAGACACCAGAGGGCAATTACCCACTGCCTGAGACTCAGATGTATGCAGTAATGACTGCTGGAATTAAATTAAGCACAGGAAACATTACATCGAAGAACAAGGAGAAACTTTCTTCTAACAGTCAGAGACACTAAGCTCAGACAAAGCAGCAGTGCCCACACTTGATCAAAAATATACAAAACACTAAAAAAAGTATACTGCAAGGAGCAACTTATGCTGCACCATCTAAAAGGTATTTTCTACTTCTATTTTCTGATTCAAGTTTCATCCAACAATTCATTATTGTACCATTGTATATAAACTAATTAACATTTATACAGTGCTTATTATTAAAGATACAGCCTAATCTAAGCAAATCTGTTACAATAAATGATAAAATGTCTAGTATTCTAAATTATATCAGTGAAACAAAGGAAAAATATTTCTGAACAGTTATACTACAGCTCAGAAAGAAAACGCTGAATGGAGAACACAGACACCCAGAGTTGTGAAAACAAAAGTTCAATTGTTTCTCTGTAAATGTCAGTGATATAAAGTATTGTATTAAGGATATAAAGAAAAAACATTAAAAATACATTGATACTTAAAATAAAAATGCAGCTGCTCTGCATATTGTCAAAATCCCACTTTCAGTTTGGCATCAAATGAAAGGACTATGCTCTTCAGTATTTAGAGGAATCTATTTGTATTTTTGGTCCAATTGACTACAGGCTGCTGAAAATGTACATGAATTTGAAACAGCTCTCAGCGTACACATTCATTTATTTTTTTTAATACGTTGTATTCTTCAGAGGCCCGTGTTCATAGCCAGTGCAAATACAGCGCAGGTCTGCGAGTGGATGTCCCAGCCACCTAAGAGGAACCACACGGCCCAGCGCAAGCCGTGTGCGTACGCAGGAGTACACCTGCCACGCTGGGCTCATCGCTACTCGAGCGTCACTTGTACTTCAAAGTCGAGCTGCACAAAAAACGAGAGTGAGATTTACAGCATGTCAGCTACTCCACTGAAACTGCTCGTGTCTTTGTTATCCCTCAGGCAACCTCCCTTTCGTGCTGCGCTGCGAGAGTATTTGTGCGAACAGCTGCCACGCCGTAAATCTAGACCCTCGCCCGCCTAACTTTTTCACGTAGCCGTTCCCTCGGATTTAGGATCTGTCAGGGCAAGGTGCATTGAACAATATATTAGTCCATAAGCATTCATAAGCACCCTAAAACAAAGATAGTGGTGTCTAAAACCCAAGGCTGCGCATGCTACCCTTCTCCTGCTGTAGCCGAAGAGGTTAATCGCGCACAGCCGGCTGCTGGCTGGCAGGGATCCTTCCCGACGAGAGCACTCCAGGGTCTGTCCGAGATGGTTTAAAACGGAGGGTCCTTCCTACCCTGCAGGGAAATCCTGAACGCCGAGACAAGCAGATCACAAGAGAACCCAACCCACGAACGATCTGCTAGTAATCACATCCTCCATCATTCTTACTGTACCTACACCTTCCCGAACTTCCCAAAAAGCCAGCTGGGGTGGCTACAAGAAAAAGACAAGCACGGCAGGACTTTAAACTCGTTCACCCCGCCAGTGGCACTGCAGGCACCAGAAGCCTGTGTGAGCCAGGGCTCTGAACAGGCATAAGAGCTCTCACCGACAGCCATGTGGGCAGAATCCCTAGCGGATCTGGAAACCTGGTTCTGAAGAGGCGCTTCTCCATAATTAAAACCAATATAAGGAGCACAGATGCTTGGGAGATTTAATTTACACAGTTGCAGCCTACTGCAGTATTGTGCAAAACTTCATAGAAAACAAACACGAAGTTCTTAGCAATAGCTTCAAGCTGGGCAAATTCACTTCAGGATGACAAAACCACAGCGTAACCACTCAGCAAAAATAAATACCCCCAGTCATCCCTCCCCCTTCTGCCCCCACCACGGACTGAGTCATACATTGCTAGTATCTCTTGCTTCCGTTTTTTATTTTATTTTATTTCTGTCTCTCACTAAGAAGTGTAAATCTTCTTGTCTGCTACTACACTGGAGTGATATATAACAGTTAGAGAGACGGCCCATAGGCAAGAAAAGTAGACAGTAGGTAAATATCCCTTTTGCTCTTCTTCTTAAACACCATTTTTCACTCACCCATACCTAATTCCATGAGATCATCTCCATGCAGCAAAGTTGGGTTGAATTCTTGAAACACCCATGTTATTAAAAAGGTCCACTTGAGGAACGAAACAGGTTTGGGACTGAATGGAAAAGCATGTTACAAATGAGGCCATGGCAATGACTGTAGAGAGTTGAACCAGCCTCCTAGGGAAGATATCCTAATCAAAAAAGTACATGTGCATTTGAAATGTAGCAAGGCACGAATTAACACTGCAGGGCTCCAATTTAATTTTGTCTGTGGGGGAGACCTTCCCTGCAGCACTCTTTCAATTGGGATAGTGTCAAAATTGGGGAAGAAGAGTCAAATTTGCAGGGGAGGAAGAGTTTTATTTCTATGTTTCTTTTGGCTACCAATCTAATTAACAGCAACAGTTAATTGGATTGGTAGCCGAAAGGAACTGAAATAACATTCCCAATTCTACAGTTATTCAACCGACTTGTGTTTCTTTTTTCTCTCTTCCATTCAGGGCTCTGTGCAAGAGCGTGTACATTCCTTATTTTCAGTTGTCTCTGCTCACCTTGTCTGTTGACATCCTTCGTTCCATTTATGTTCCCTCTATTGAATCCCCAATTTCCTAATGCAGCTCCATTTGCTTTGGATTTGGACGAACATTTTGGGCTTAGTTGGTATTTTGAACGTCTGCCACTTTCTGATGAAACCCAAATTTTATCAGAAAATTATCAAATATGTTTAACCCTTTGTTTTGACGGACAGAAATGTCATGTTCCCAGATGCATTTATGCTACACTTACAGGAAATAAATAGGCTCCAACTTTTGTTATTAAATACGACTAAAGCTTATATGGTAAAAGAACACTTAGTCATTTCCTAACATTCATATATTTTTCATTGTATTTTTCTCGCACAGCTTCTTGTCAACTTATCATTTTTGCTTAATTTATGTGAATGGCATAAGACAGCTATATACATACCTTTTCTTTTGGTTTAATTAAAACAGACAAGTGCCTTAACACCAAAGGTCCATCTAGACTGTAAGTGAAGTTAACATTTTCAAATGCTATCATTCCTTGGCTTGGCCATTCAGGTGGTGGATGCTTGTTGGTCTCCCAGGGAGCTTCTTTTTCAAGTTCTGTGTATTCCATTACTCTTTCTACTGATATCATCTAAGGGGGGGAAAGATGAGATACATAGACAAATTTCAACTTACTGCATATATTGCAAATATTGCACGCATATATATAGGTGTGTATTTTTACTGTAAAGATTCAATGCAAATTATTCCAGTTTTTCTTTTAAGCACAAAGGAGAGTATTTGTTACCATCCTACGCTTACTTTATACAACTGAAAAAGTGAAATGCATCCTGTGCCCTACTACAGGCCCAAATCTATCATGCTACATAAATCCATACGTAAGCATTCATTTCTAATCAGTGGGATTAATTACAAATCTAACTGCGTGCATAAGTATTAAGAAATTTAAGCTATGAGAGTTGTCTGTCAGTCTTGGCTAAGATGACACCATTTCATTGCGTGTTGGGAAGACAAAGCTAGAAATGAAACTGCCATATGAGCTACAGGCAGATGTACGACAGCTACCAGCACTGAGTTACTGGCTTCATCATCCCTTTTTCTGTCCTCATCCTCAGCGCTGCGCTCACCCCCAGCAAAACTTTTAAATATGTTTGTCACAAGCAACTCCACAATCACATAGCTGTCACCATATTGTTAGTGACTTATATGCAATAAGACTTGTTTTCTTATGTATTTTGTGTCAGATATGAAAGAAACTGCAATATTCGCTGATGGCTCTAATCTTACGGGTAGGAGGAGAAACTGAAGTTGAGCTATCTAGACACTTTTTTCCCCTTGGGCAAAAATATCTGTTTAGGCACTGGTGTGCATCCTCACCCATACGTCTTCTCAATACAATTAACTGTATTAGTAGTATCCACTCACAGATGGATTCTGAAAAAAAAAACCAACATAAAGATAGCCAGTAGGCTTATCTTGCCTGGAGTGGCTTTAAGGGCAGAGGTCACCAGGCAGCAAGTTCTCCGAGCTCATTGCCACCTACCCTTTCCACATTACAAAATAAGCTCCAGGGAAAAGCATACAAAGAAGGAAGGACAGAGTAGAACAGAGAGGAAATGTTCTTGCCTCTTGCCTCCCCCAAATGTAGTCAGCCTTTAATAAGAAGGGATTTTTGGTGGACGTCCACCTGTCAAAGAAGTTGATGCTAATCACGGCTCCACAAAATGACCAGCATTCCGCATCAAAGCCAGCTTAGTGAATGGCAAGCCTTTCTCCTCCAAAGTATTTCTAAATCACAGCCTCCAAGAGAGTAACTACATAAAGAGTCCCACAGATTGACACTTCCAAAACTTCTCAACTGGTATGAAAAAGCTTAAAGCTTTCTTCCCGTTTCTCACCAAAGTCTGTCACCCCTAGTTTATTCATGTCTGAAACACGCTCTAAAGAAGCAATGTGCTAGACAAAGAAATGCAAATCTAACGATATTATTATCTGTTATTAAACATGGCTTTGTGACTTCTACAAAAGGACTACATGTATTTCCTAGACAATGGTCAGCAAATCATAATTACACGTAACTTCAGTTGTCAGCAGAACACAAAAAAACCCCCAGGTTCATGCTCAGTAGGTTCTTTTTCTAGTCTTTTTTCTTAATATATTAATTTAAGAAAGCTAAACTAGAACATGCTAGTGAATACTGTAAATTGGTGGAAGGCATTTTACTTTATGTATTTTGGAAAACACACAGTCCTCTCAGCTGAATATAAAGAAATACTTCAAATATTTGTTAACTTCGAACAAATTAAGAAGATAAACCTTTACAACAAATTAACAGGACCCTAAAAATGGATATAAATCTAATTTTTAAATGCAATAACAAATAATAATAAATTAAAAATGCCAAATCTCAGAGAATCATTTAAAAAAACTTAACTGAGAGAGGGATTAATTTCTTGTAATTTTAGCAAGTTGCAATGCAATTGTCTACACTGTAACTAGACAGTCTCCTTTCTGCTGTAAAGGGAGGTTATAAAGCCTCCCTTACTATGAACGGAGAGGGACAGTCACTGGGCACAATTCCTCTCAACAGACATTCAAAATCAGTCAGACAAATTATACCCTCGAAGAGGCTATTTTTCTTTATGGACTGTAAGTGGTGCCTCAATTGCTTGCTAAGGTATTAACGTCCTAAGTTAATTAAGAAGAATCCCATCCTTAAGGCCTCATGTCACAACCACAAAAAGGAACCAAGAGGTGAAAAGGAAGAAATAAACGTTACCAGGTTTTCAACTTCAGCACTTTGTCTAACACCCCACTGGAATGTTCCCATGAGGGTGATTGCATAGGATAGTGCCAAACCAACCTGCCCTGCATTCAAAGCTGTAGAACAAAGGAAAAAGAGAATCAAATACGTACACTGGTAATTATACAAAATCCTAGTTAACTTCACTTTCATGAGGTTACTTACACGACGGTAGCATCACAGCCAGAATTTTGTTTGGTTACACTGTACTTGCCATCTGTGCAATGAGTAGCTCCAGGCAGAACAGCTACTTGCTGCATTTTTTGGATATGTTTTGGAAATTGTATAATTCAAAAAGATAATTCCCATTCTCCTCGGCCTGGCATTTTATCTAAAAACTGAGCTTCAGTTTCAAGACCACACTCACATAGCTTGTTAGGGCCATCCCTATCTGGCTGAGCATTGTAACTCCTCACTTTTTCCTAAGGGAATTAGATCAGCCCCCAAACCTGAGCAAATAATCATCGTAAAATGATATCAAAGTAAGTTACGAACATTTACATCAACTTTGCAAGTGATGTACTCTTTGTATTCTTGTAAGTGGTCAGAGAAAATAACAGGATAGAGTACTTCTTCCCCTGTTGATATAAACATTTACTGTGTTCAGTGGGTCTACTCTCACAAAATAAATGAATTCTGTCTGCCCCAATATTAAGCATGACTGTCCTCTGGCTTGCTTGAACTTTATCCTAGCACAGCTCTGTTGACTTCAAGAGAACTACTCCTTATCCAGAGGCAAGGAAAGATTCAGGACTATTGTTTTAACTTGTTTTTTGTATTCTAGTAACGTCAAACCTAGCGCAAAATTTTCAGTGTTGAGCAGCACAGAGTGTTCAAATTTTTAAACCCACATGCATACACAGAACTTATCCAAAGGAAAAAGAAAAGAAACAAAACCAGCAAATTAGCACTAATTTTCATGTCCAAGATAATTGCTTCTTCCTTCATATTTTAGATGACTATCTCATTCTAGTACACCTAACCCAATTACATCCTGGATGATGCATACACTAATGACAGTTCGTGAGTGACAGTGAACATAAAGTGTATTATTAACGAGGCGATTTTCTTTCTGGAACTGGCCTATCCTGCTGATCCAAGATACTAGAAGAGCATCCCTAGGAATTTTAGCTTGCCTTTTGGCCTACTGTGCCATGTGTAGAAAGGAAAAAAGTTGTTAAGAAGCAGCTCTGTGGGTGTTTCAGTATGAAAAGCAAAGCCCTGTAGGCCCAAAAAAGAAAGGCAAAGGTGAGGAAAAAGAAAAAGATTTATTTGTTGCTATTGCTCTGAAAGCCAGAATCTCAAAAGCGAAGACTAGAGATCTGTAAGTTTGTTTGCACATTTAGGGATGATGGTAGATGCATGCCTAAGCCCAGAAGATGTCTGAACTGCCTCCAGTATTTGCAGGAAAGCAGATACAGCCCCAATGCCCTAGACTGAGGAAGAGATCATGATCTAGAAAGAAACATTTAACTTAATTACAGTCCTTAAACAATTAGAAACAGCAAACTATGAAAAAGAATTAGACATTACTAAAAATGGTAATTACTGGGTGAATTTTTTCTAACATCTGTACTTACTCTTGGCCAGAAGCAGGGAACCAAAAGCAACCACTATAACAAAAATGGCACAGATGGCATCCAGACGCACAGCAAACCACCTCGAGGTCGTCAAAAATAGAAACCAGGCCTCTAAAGTGTATTTTACAAAGACATAAGAACAGTGGATTATTAGAAAACTAAGCTGTGTAATTATTATTAAATTAATTCATGTTAATATTGTAAGTTGCTAAAAAAGCACCCATTGCCATCTTCAAGTGCACATCTGTATGGACTGATGATGATGATCAGAACATTGTCCAGTTTTCCTGAAACGGTCTAACCTATTTTTCACACAAACAGCAACCACAATAGCAACCACAGCTAGGGTAACATACAGTAATAGCAAGAAAAAGAAAAACAGTCAAGGCCTGAAGCATGGTCCATTTATTTAAAATGGAAGCCTTTTTTTAAACTCGAGTGGACTCAGGACTCTTCGACAAAAAGCAGAAGTACAACTACATTTGCTCTAGCTGAACTACAGTCTACAGGCTTTTAGCTAGAACATATCACAACACAACTGACACAGCCAAGTCTTTCGAAGGCAGCTGCAGCTGGTTGAGCTCCCAGAAGAGCTACTCAGTACAGCCAGTAGAGCTACAGAGCTATTCGATTGAGTAAACGCACGTATCTGCTTCGGGGAAGCTCACAGGCGGACACCTACGCTGGGCACTCACATCGAGGTGGCCCCAATTTGGTGCTAAATTCCATCCCAGATAGATACGCTACAGTACAAGATACAGGAGACAGCAGGGAAAGACACTGCGATACAGAAGGCAAAGCGTTTGAATTCAGGGCCAAAACCAGAAATCAAGTAGCCATAACGAAGTATGGCATTATTTATTGCTTAGGCTGCAGTCAGATGTATCGTTCCAGCTGCTACCAAGTCACAGCAGAAGGTTACCATTCCGACCCTTTCTGCACTGCTTGTCCTAATTCCGTGCTAAAGATCAGTGCTGTTTTAACTGTTTCAATGTTCCTTAGCTCAGCGGCAGGAAAAATTCAAACAAAAAAAAAATCCTCCCTTTTGGGGAAAAAAAAAAAAAAAAAAAGAAAAAAAAAGGGAGGAGCTCAGTCTGGTTTTAAGCCAGATCATTTTGAATAGCCAGATTACAGAGTGATTAAATCAACAACTCAGCCAACAGAACTCCACGTAACTTCTGGAGGGCAGCAGCGGGAAAGAGCGAGGAAGACAAGAGGCAGCCAGGTAAGGTCCAGAGCTGGTAACTACTTACTCCTGTTTACATCAACTCTAACTGCTTATGCCTGGCCATTAGCAGCTGGTTTCATTGAACAATACATTTGATACGGTCTAATGGACAGGCGTACACCTCGGCACACAGAACGATCTACACAGAAGAGAGCGCTGCATCAAGTCACAAACCTAGTTCCAGAAACCGAATTCGCCGTGATAATTCGGGTACCTCTGTGAAACCCAGGAGCTGAGTATCTCTGGAAACAGCCTATGGCAGCTTCCCAGTAACATCAAAGGTCATTTTTGGTGAAATAGTGTACTTGTAAAACCAGGAAATGGGACACTTGGGTTGTAGATTTTTCAGCTCCAAGGTCTTGCTCCATTGACCTTGTTGTCCTGGAAGGTACACTAAACTGCCAGCTTGAGATGGGTCATTCTGCAACCTCCCTACGTAACCTGGGTCACCGTGGATGCAGGAACATGGCAATCACGGGGACTAATAGACTCGTTACGATATAACTTCTGATGACTAACGAGCTTGCTTATAGCGATACTGCACTGGCAGCAAGGAAACTTAGGTTTGGTCAAACCTCAGCATGCCTTTTAGATGTTTTTTTTATCTAAAGGTTATTTAATATCAAATTCATAGGCATCCCTGAAAGAGGGTCTGAAGCGAGTGTCTTGTTTCCCAGGCTCAGCCCTAAGTAGAGAGGAGGATACCACTACGGCCAAAAGCACTAAACCAAACCGCTGCTGGTTGGGAGAGCCTCCTGCAATGCAGGAAAGAACTTAAAACTCTTTGGGAGACTAAAGAACTCAGGACTCCAACTCTGTGAGCTAGTGTGAAGGGTATCCTCTTCTATCGGCTACTGCTGGCACACATTTAGTATCAAAGAACCATTTAGGGTGGAAGCAACCTCAGGAGATCTCTAGCTCAACCTCCTGCTCAAAGCAGGGTCAGCTCTGAGGTCAGGCCGTGTTGCTCCACGCTTTATGTGGTTTGAGTTTTGAAAATCGACATGGATGGAGCCTGCACAACGTCCCTGGGAAACCTGTTCCTCTGCTTGACTGTCCTCACGGTGAAAAAGTTTTTCCTAGTATCTAGGTTAAGCCTTTCTTGGCACAACTTACATGCATTTTCTTGCTCCTTCCACCATGCACCACTGTGAAGAGCGTGACTATCTTTTTGGTAACGTCCTTGCAGGTAGTGGAAGGCAGCTATTAAATCCTCTGTAAGCGTTCTCTTCTGCGAGCTGAAGCAGCCCAGTTTCTTCCTCAGCCTCCCCGCACAGGGAGATCTCTCCTGCCAGTCCCCTGACCATCTTACCGGCCCCTCCACTGAACTCACTCCAGTTTAACGTTAGAGTGTTTCCTGTACCGGAGGGTCCAAAACTGGATGCAGTATTCCAGATGTGGGCTAACAAGTGCTGCGGGGGATAATCACTTCCCTCCTTCCACTGGTTGTGCTCCTGTTAATACAGCCCAGATGTTGTTGGCTGCCTTTGCTGCCTAGGCACGCTGCTGGCTCATAGTCCCCCCAAGGACCAAAAACCACACACACACACACACAGCAAGCTGGTATACCCCAAACACTCTGGTGGGAAAGACACCCAGATGAAGCGTGTAGGAACACAAAAAAGTGCAACTATAAGCACTGAAGCTTGATCTCAAAAGCAGGTTCCTGCTTCCTGCCCAGATGGGGTGTTACGGACAGTTTTGTTAGAGAGACGCATAAAAATCAACTGGAAAATAGGCTGTTTATGTTCCTTGGATCTGAGCTGAAAACGCAAGAAATATTTCTTTTAAAGGTCACGGTCCTCCTTGTACAGTGAGACTTTTATATGCAGTTTATTGACTAAAGATATATTTTAATACAAAGCTTAAAAGACAACTTTGTGTTCCCTCACTATCAGCTACAGTAAAATTGATTTGGTCAAATAACTACTGACTTGAAAATATTAAGAAATTGGGAATTCAAAGCTAGAGGTGCCTCCCTGGAAAATATGCTTCCCTAGTCACAAGTTACTGGGAGGTCAGTGTGCACGATTCTACAGCCTGTGATAAACTGTACTTCAGAAAAGATCAACTGGTCTGGTCTGAAACCTTAGAAGTCTATAAATGACAAAAAAGCCATAGACTATACTTGTATATGTTACAACAGAGGAAATTCAAGATCTTGGCTAACAACACAAAATTGCGAACTTGCATTATGCTGTATCTTGAAAAACATCGTAACAGAGAACATTTAATTGACAGAAGGTAAAGAATCACAGCACAAACCTGAATTATATTACTTATACTAGCGGAATACTAATATTTTACACCTTCTGGTCATGTTAATACCATATATTAGAATTGAGCCCTGAAAGCTGCTCAAAGTCAAAAGGAAGTGAGATTTATGGAACTTGTCCAAGGTGATTTATACTAACCATGTCTGTCCACTCCTAGCACACTACTTAAAATTAAATGCTACATAATATAACTTGTTTCCTCCTCTCTCTCTCTCTCTCTCTCTTTTTAAAGATGGAATCCAGAAAAACGTCAAAAACGATTCTTCAAATATTCTTATCAGGCATACTTTAAAACGTTTATCTTAGACATTGTTAAAACATACGTAGGGGTATCTCAACTTACATTACAGCCCAAAGTAAACTCTCAAAACCTAGACAGATAATAACGTTTTTGTTCTAATAGAGAATTTTACCCTAAAGAGACAAATGCACAGCTCCTACTGATTTTAATGTACATTATATACATGTCGCCGAGGGCGTAAGATATTTCCCTCCTACAGAGTAAAGTATTTGATTTTTCACATCAATTCATCACAAACCTGAGTGGAGGTCTTGGTGTGCATCAAATAATTTCTGAAATCTTTCCTCTGCTTTCAAAGCCCGAATAGTCCAAAGTCCCTGGAGGGATGACGACAAGTGGGAGAACACTGGACTTCGAGCTACAAAGGGAAACGAGAGTAACTTAGCAATAGCTGAAGGACAACATTTAATTCTTTTTGTACCACACTAATCTTTAATCCTGCTACTTTATATTTTACAAGTTACTGTACTGCATCCTTTTAGAATAAATACGCAGTATCTTTAACCAAAGTCCTCTTACTTAATTAGAGTCAGCCAGACAGCCAGGCAGATTAATTTATACAAAAATGTCTTAGGTTTTTAACAATAGCCGTCACCGAAGAAATTCTTTTGAGTTCTATTAATGACACGAGGCACCCATGTTTGTTATTCATAATGCTTAATTTTCATACCATAGTCAAGCTCAAGTCAGGCACAAAAGTCAGATTAGGTCAGAAACTCCATTAGTGTGTGCATGCAAGGTCCCAAAGACCGGCAACTTAGCAGGCTCTTAACTAGCTTTACTTACAGATAGTTAAACTGACTTGCTTAAGGTTTATCATTGTGCAAAGCAGGAGTTAAGCGTGTAATTCACTACTTAGGAACCAAGGCAATAAGGAAGTTATTTGCACAGCAAAAGAAAAATATCTTTGATGGATTGTCTATAAAATACTAGTATTTCACATAATAATAAGCAGGGTTCAAACTAACATTAAGTCCCGCCAAACTACATACTTGTGGATTCTAGACGTTTAATATCTCTTGAAGTGTCTAAGAAATATCGTCGAAGGAAAATGAAAAGAATAAATAGTGGAATTAAGGGGATGAGTATCCAAGGAATCACTGCCACAGCCACAGCTACCACACCAAAAATCTGCAGGAGAGTCTGCAACACAATAGAAACAAAATAAAACACTCTTTGCCAGAAGAATTTAATTTAGGACAAGTATAAAACTATTTAACACTATTGAAACACTTAAATATTTAAACATAACTACCAAATTTAAGAGCAGATGCACTGTATAACATATGAGCGACATCTATTTTTAAGCAACTGGAATAATTTACAGTAATACCTAATTTGACTAATTGTGCAGTTTATGTTTTTTTCCGCATTATTTGATCTTTAAGAAATGTCCTTACAAAACTGCTTGACAGAACATTACTGTCTTTGTGGACTATTCTGTGACTGCTGTAACAAAGTAATAGATGATTAATGAAACAGACAACTGATCTTTAATGGACCCCAACTATCGGGTGAATCGGGGATATGTTTTTTCAATCCAGGTAAAAAAGAAACTGTTGAAAGACTGGCTTTTGGTTGAAAGGCTTGACAATTGCAAGAGCTACTTTCAACAGAGGCTTGTAACTTTTTCCTAAAACCAGCTTTGCCCTATTTAGAAAGACAACCCACTATCAGAGGAAAAGTGAGCTTTCTCTTCCCAAAGGGTTGCATTGGGAAACATTACAAATAAGAAGAAATTGTTAAACACTGCAAGAAGTGTCATAAGAAGCTAGTTTTACCAGGTTTACTTCAGAGTATGAGATGAACTAAAGAGCTGGGCTAAACCTCAATTTACTCTTAGAAAACTAGACATAATGTGGAATGAAGCTTTGCTGCTCAGGACAGTGGATCCTGGCCCAACTTTCTGAATTAAAGCTCCCATTTCCCACAGACCACTTCACATCCTTCACATCAAACTTTCAGTCTGAAAACACTATGAAGAGCGTTACCCGCACACAAATTTATTTCAGAACCCCAGCTGGGTGGGTATGTACGTATGGCTGGAGTCCTGCCGTACTGAAATCAGGGTGTGCCCATCTGCTCCTTAATATAAGGGGTGTGTTGGGGGGGAACCCATAAAAGAAGAAACCCACCCTGCGCAAAACCCAGACAACTGAAATTGTAACTCAACACTAAATTCCTGTATTATTGTCATTAACAAATTCCTTGGAAGTGAGAATATTTTCTAAAAAGTCTCCATTTTATGGACTGTAGAGGAGCCACCTTCACCATCACGTACGACGCACAAGTAGATTCCAGATGCATTGTGTGGCTGCCTGATTTTTGGATGCCAAAAATGCCTTAGTGACCATTGGATCTGGAGAATGCATGTCTTACAGCAAAAAAACCTTCCATCCCTTTATCTGTGCATCAGGTTGGAGAAGTTAAGCAACGCGTCAGCTAAGGTCAGATACCAGAGAGCTACCTGGATTTTCAAACAGTTCAAATGGAAATGCCTATGAAACACTATTGCACTTACTCTTAAGTCGTCCCCTGCCCCGCTCTAAAGCCAAAATACAGTACAACCTTTTCCCCTACATCTGTTTTTTTCTTGAGGCTTCTCTGACTTTACCCTAATTTCACCTGACAAACCCACACACCTTACGCATTACGCCTGCGAGTCAGCACAATTTAGTCTTCAGCTCTAGGCGTGATCGTAGCTCATGATAGAAACTTATCAGTGTGACAGCCTTGCATGTCGTAGAACCTGAAAGCACATTATAGGGTCTTATAAATCTATTAAGGAAAATAGGTATAGGGTAGGAGCTCTAGGGGAAGCTGCGTTACCACTACACTGCTCATCTGTGGGTTAAGGTGTTGATGGCATCATGTTGTTTGACCTTCTAGATAGATACAGTAGATTGCAAACATTTTACCTAGATTTCGTCACAAGGAGGTAAGGTGGCAGCGAGAGTGCAGAGTATTTCACTCGGATCAATTATGCGCACGGTTATGTCAGCACAAAAGCAAAACAAAGCACCCTGACTCCTCACCAGCACTGCCGTCAGCCCTCCTCTACCTTTTACTTCTCCGGCATTCTTTAAAACCCTGTAAGCCTATTCCATTTTTATCATGGGATGAGGAGAGAGGAAATCAAGATTGCTGACCTCCTTCAAATTTTCTCCTGTCTAGATCACTGTTTTCCCTGGTACTGCTCGTTGTCTCTGCCAAGCCTGTCAGCCATCCACATGCTAGCTAATTTCTAAAGGCTCCCTCACGTCCATCCTCATTGGCAAATTTGGCCAAATTGGAGACTGAAGTCCATTCCTTCCTTCTGACAACTCACTCCCAGATCTGCTTTATACACCGGCTGCCCTCCCCTTCTCCCTCACATCACCTCCCAGAAAGTCACAAAAAGCGGTTGCTGAAGTACTTCTGTCTCCTCGCCATCAGCAGCAAACCTGAAGTGAAACGCTGAGGAAAGCTACTTCAAGGAAAAGAATCCCGAGGAAAAGAAATGCTTCTTAATAAAAAAAATAAAAAAAGCCAAACTGAATTTTTAGTGATGATAATCTACAATATGTTGCGAAGCGCCAGTGGGGGTGGGAGTGGGAGTAGAACTATTAGGATCCAGCTCATGTAAACAAAGCCTTGCTACGGCAAAAATACAGGGAAGGAAAAGATGGTTAGGATGACTAAAGTAAAAATCTGACACCGCCTTTGGAAGGAATTTTAGATGAGCCTGCACCACCTTATCATTATAAAAATTTATGATAGGGTGGATCAGTCATGTGTGTTGTTTTTTTGGAAAACCAAACTTGCATATAAAGTAACTCTTAATGAAGTAGTCTGAAAGCCAGACACAACCACTTGCAGACTGTAATCATGTAGTTACTGCGTGAGGTAAGGCAAAGGTTCTAGCTCCCGAGTTTCACAAGAGACAACTAAGCTCTACAGCTGGAGACTGCGCCAACTTCTAGTAGACTCACTGCGCGCAAGCTGGAGGACCCGAGATAACCAGGAGGCTGACGATAACGATAACACGAGCAGGCTGACTGCTCTCCTCTCTGGAGAAAAGCAGTGAGCTAGGTATTCAGTTTGCACAGCAAGAAATGCTCAGGACTGGGTATCTAGACCTTGTCTAGCAGAATCAGCTTACAATTGAAAATTGCATCAAAAGGCTAAGCAGGCGAGATTTCCCTACATGAAAGAAATATGGCCTATAAAACCAGCATCTTTTACTGTGCTTCTTAATTTCAGCATTTAAAAATCTTCTGTAATGACTATGCTGGAAACAATAGCCAAATTTAAAAAAAAAAAGGAGCTCATTATCATTAAATGCATTTTATAGCTATCTGCACAGTACTCAAAACAAGATCACCCTACACAAAAGACAAGAGATGCACAGGCTACCGAGACTGAAAAGACCTGGGCGGAAAAATCTAATTTGCTTCCAAATTGAGCCATATTGTCCAATGTCCACCTTTAAATTTACTTCAGTTTCCCTGGTGAAAGAAGAATCTCCCACTCGGTGACTGCGCATACTCTATCCCTAGAGTACAGAAAAGCACATGCTGCTTCTATTGGGAGTCATCCTGTAGCTTGCAAGAATCCCGAGAGATTTCCCTCATGCTTCGGTCAGTCACTCCATTCACTGTGGCTTCTTCTTCCTCAAGAAATCTCCTGTCTTACTGGAGCAAGCATACCCTCCCGTAACCCTCTGGGGAAGTGAATGCTCTGATCAGCACGTTCACTTGCGAAATGTGCTTTCCCTTCATGTTCTGATGACCTACATATTCATAATTCTTACAGGTGCTGAGAGTGAGATCTTGGAGTTTCTAATCTCAAACAGGTCTTGATCTAGGAAGAACAAGGTGTTTTTGTACCACAACCACACAATGGAAAAGCATTTGATGTGAGGTAAAGAAACATTAAGAAAAAAAAGAAAATCTAGGAAAGCATGGGAATTACAAGCTATAAGCCATACATGTATCACAAGCTAGAAGCCTTTCACTTTGTTGCAGAAACTACAGCATTTACGTTAGAAATCTTACAACAAACTGCAAGCCATTTGAAGTCATTTAATAAACTTGACAGGACAAAAGTGCAAAAGCAAGATTTAGAATTCAAGATGTCTCATAAGAACGTCTACCCTTCCATATCAGTTACACCCCGAGCTCAATATTTCATGTTTGGCTTAAGTGCTGGCTTTCATGTAGAACCCCATTCTGAACCCCTCAGGTCTTCTGGCACCTCGTTCCAGTAGGTGCCCAAGAGTCCTTTATCTCCTTGTAAACGTACCTATAAAATACCTCTCTGTCTTCTCTCTAGCGAGCTCAAGAGAGTCAGATCTTTGAGGTCTTCCATTTTCTTCTGTAATTCAAAATAAAAGTTTTGTGGGGTTCTGGTTTTGGTTTTAAATGGACCTTTCAGCAACTTTTATAAAATATAAGCATAAGGGGTATCACGCAGTTGCGCGTCTGCGTAAGTTCCTAGTGTGACTTGTGATGCCAAGTCATCCACGTGGGTTTGACAGCTATGATGCAGGACCTACTACCATAGGAATCACACCATTCTGGATTTGCAGCTGGTGACTTGGTAGGATCTCTAATGAACGAGTGGAGCCCAAGGGATGGGATCTGAGAATCAGAAACCTGAATGTGGGAGTCTACATGTGACCTACATCGTGAAACTCCTGTCCTAGTTCAGAAGCTTAGAAAGTGATTCATCTAACCTTGAAGTGGATACCTAGTGACCCTATGGTTGAATATTTCTCTAGAGTCCACTAACCGTGTTGACTAGATGCCCTCTGACTACAGCAAAGCAAGCATCTAAAGCCCAACAAGCAGATTCCTAAATTTTGATGACTGAATCTGCAGTCAAATCCCACCCAAGAAGCGCAGTGTTCCAGGACCAATTTATACCAATATTTAAGCAGAAGTCAAACACACCTGCCCTGCCCCTGCTCACAGCTCCTGTTCCCTGGACCCCAATATGCACTCCCAAGGCTTATATTAGCCCATGGACAGTGCCGTGAAGCCATACTAATTTAATAACAGCAACGGTACATATCCTAGATTTCAAGTTTGCAACCTGAAGTGCATTAACTTAGGACACTCTCAGTCAGGCTGTGCCGTCTGAAGTAAAGCCAGGTCAAGAAACTACAAAACCTCACTCTGTTCGTACTTGCTTGGCATCACCCTTCCTCCTCCTCCCCCTGACTGAAATTATTTCCTCATAGGCTCTGCCAACTAACTGCATGCACAATCAATCCCTAATCCAGTTTTGACATCTTCTTTTTCCTCAAACACTTTTTTTTTTTTTTAAACATGCTTTTTCAAACCGGCCTGGTTGGACTGACTGTCTGTCTGTCCTGCAGCTCTCAAAGCCCAACTGCACCGGCGGCTGGTCACACCGACACACCAGAGGACAAGCTCGCCTGGGGAGAAGACGTTGCAATGAGCAGATCAGAGCGATAAACGCTTCACTCAGGCCAGCTGCATCCACAGCAGCATATCAAACCACATCGTAGTTTTTTGTGTTTTTTCTCCTTTACTACAAAAAAACCAAGAAGCATTCAAATAGAAACCCTTTACCTTTGTACCACAATCCTAGTACATGAACAGCTCTACTTCATTCTACTCCAAGTGGCCGAGTTGAGGCGTGTAATCTTGTCTTTAAACTGCCTTTTTAATAAAATTTATGGGTTTTCTTTCAGAACTGGTTAAAAAAGTACATATGGCTGTTTATACTATTGCTTGCATCAAACTGTCAGGAACAGATTTGTCTCGAGAGAAAAAGCAATGAAGACTTATGAGTACAGGAGAAAAAGTGTTGCACATAACTCCAATATTTAAAAGACATCTCAGACACCGTCCTTTTCTGAAGCAACCCGTGACAGCAATCTTTGACAGGAATGACAGCTCTCAGTCAGTGTTAATTCCGCTTTAGGAAAATGTGCATCCACAAGAAAATTGGGAATATAAAGACAAGACAACCAATGCACTGAGAGGGAGGGAAAAAAGCACAGCTGGGAAGGAAATGAAAATTGTCATTTCAGATAAACTGAGTGAAAGAAAAAAGAAAGAACTAAATACTGCCAGCTCTAAAGGCTTCAAAACCAGCAAGCTCATCTTATCTTCTGTGAGACAGCCTCTCCTCCTCTGAATCCTGCTATTTGCAATTAGCTGACAAGAGGTTACCTAACTAAATCCATGTCAGTGCAAATGGACTGAATACATGTGTCAGATCCACCACAGAAATATGTTCAGGATTCCCAATCATATCCTTAATACTAGTTCTTTCTATTTGTTCTTGTTTCTACAAGATAGACTTTCTGGATCATTGTTTTTCCAAGCGAACAAGCATATACTTAGCTCCTCAGGGCAAATGTTTTGCGTGCCACCAACATGCTCGTTCATTTGACTTGGCATGCATTTTGCCATTAAGTGAGAAGCCTTAATACTTGCTTGAGATCATGGCGAACTGCGTCCAGTTGTTCTTCAACAAGTGACCTTATAATAAAAACAGTGTTTTCTTTAATACATTGGCACTGCCACCATTCTGTTGTATTTAAACAGCACCCTATCATCAATAATCTCTTGCTCTACAACAAGGGCTAGAAAGAGGCTTTCTGGGCATCCTGGGCCAAGAGGCTTAACTATCTTATGCAGGTCTCGATCCCAACAGCAGTTCTCAAAAAACATAGTCCATGTGTTATCTGAGACTTCCAGATATTGATGCTTTTAGAAACAGATGCATAATCAAGCTCTGGACTTTGTGATTCTGCCAGACACTCAAAATACTCATCCTTTAAAACTCTGCATTACATTCCTACATCACATAGAGGTTATTTTCCTTTTTATAATAAATTATCTTCACTTACCTAAGAAGTTAGTTGCCAGGGCCCTTTGGCCACAGTAGTAAGTTACTTCCAGCTAATACAGATTTTCCATGAAAAAATAAGCTTTTAATCAGAGCCAAAGCTATGGCCTCTACTTACGCATCTCTACGTGCAGCTCCCCTTCACACCCACTCTACACAGAAACCAATACTGTCACACAAAAAAGGACAGTGCCAACACCCATTCTCGTAAATGTCTGCGGACAATGCATTTTTCTATTTATAAGCAGTAAAAACTCAAGGAGCACCTTTAATCTGATTTTCTCAAAAGCTTTTCCTCTATTGTGCCTTGTGCCCACTGGGCACTTCTGCACAAGTGTTCTCAGTGATTTGGGCAACAAGGCACAACTTTGCAATGAGGATCTATATAAAAGTGAGACGTCCTCTTCTTGAACTTACAGGGAGTTTGTTATAACTTTATTCTCATCTCCCTATAAAACTGATATCGGAAGTTAATACGTTTTGTTGTTCAGCAGTGCTAAGTTTGTCGTCGTCTCCTGTAAAAGTTCACAGTCCCTGGCTATATTCTTACACAGTCGTTTTCCCAAGAATAAAAGGCACACACACAAAAACTATTCACAAAAACTATAGTGCTCTTTGTACCACGACAAATACGTTGTATCTTCCTGCGGAACACCTCAGATGCCAAGCAGAACTATAAATGGTACCTTGAGGAAACAGCATTAATCAGTGAGCGTAGAACATGCACACACACATGCTTTGCTTTCTCAACACCTCTTGCCAGAACCTGCCTGAAACAATACAGGAAAACGGCTGGCACCACCCAACCCTCCCAGAGTTACCCTTCTTCTCAGGTAGCGGGAACCGTCCCTTTCCATTATTATTATATTAATTTTATATATTAATAAATTAATATGATCATATCAGTTTAGGGGGGGTGTGACTCTAATACCCCTCACCATCACTAAGTGTGGTCACTTTGTTGGCTGTTCCACCTGCTTCAAGATTCCCAGAGCAACGCTCTTTTATCCTCTCTCTATCACTCTCTGCTGCCACATAACCAATATTTTTCAAGGAAAATAAAGAATGGCTTGACAATTTCTGCTTCCCCCCAACCTCTTAGAAGCCATTTCCAAAACTCTTCCCCAGCTATATAAGCCCAAGACAGCCCCACTGAGCACAGACCCTGATGAAATCAAAACAGTTGATTCAACAATGGGCACTTCTCTCTTTACTACTACAAATGGTCTGTTTCCTACTTTGTTCTTTGCTCCTATCTTTAGCACTTTATCAGCAGAGAGTGATTCACCAAAATTTGTCCTCTGTCTTACCCCGCTTACAACCCTTCTAAAAGCAGTTTTTCTTCCAGTGATAATTACTGCTTTCTTTCCATAGAAGGGGCACGTATATATAAAATGAAATAAAAAAAAAAGAAAATCAACAAATACCTCACTGCTTTCAGGCTATTAGATAGCAGGAGGCAGATCCTACAAGCTGATACAAAATAATGCAAAAAAAAAGGATAGTAAAAGGACTGGGAGGGGATAGGCCTTTGACACTCCCAGTACAAAAGTGTGAATGCTGGGGTCCTAAACAGGGAACGGGCCACAGAAAGCAGCCAGGTTCTCATGCTCTCTCCAAATATATCTCCAGTATGTATCTCCAACAGCATCTCCTGTTGCTACTGCTGGAGAAAGACCACTGGCCTAGACGGACCTTCGCTGTGACCCTGCATGGCCTTATTTAGTGTTCTTACGGTCTAGCCCGTTAACTTATTTGCTAAAATACTGTCTGCTGTTCCTGTGAGGAATTCCTCTGAGCTACTGATGATCTTATCATAACCTTTTCATCCATGCTGTACACTTTTTTCCCCCCCAGTTCTGGCAAAATTTTGCTTACCACAGATGCTGCTGCCCCATACGTTGCAAACACTGTCTTTGAGCTATAGGGACTTTCCTGCCTCAGGCCTCTTGTCCCTCATGGCCACAATGCCAGAGCAGCCCCGCGCCCTCCCCAAGAATACCTCATTTTCAACTGCGTGACCTTTTCTGCTCAGCCAAGTCTAATTGTTTTGCCAGAAGTCAATTCTGGGTCTTTCAGCAACTTTAAAAGCTTTGTGCTACATTTGAACTATGGGCTCTTCTGTTAAAAAGAGTATCAGTTCTTCAGTAACACAGCTCTTCAGCCTTAGAGCAATTACAAGCTTTTAAGCATTTTACTGCTTCTTGCTATTTAAAATACACTATTCATGTATTTATTTTTAGGTAGATTGAAGTACTACTCATATTTCTTTAAGTTCCACAGCGGCCCCCCTGCCCCAGTTAAACGGAAACTATGAAAAATATTAAGGACTACAGCGTCAGATATCCCAAGAAATAAAACTACCTCCTGTTCTTTTCTGGTCGCACTCTTTCACAGCAGATATGCAAAAAATGCTTTTTAGCCTGTCTCTGGGTTTTTTCCAAACTTCCCCAGAGCTTTGCCACTCTGATAGGGCTATAAAATACTACTTTGCTATTCAAAATAAACTCTTGACTCATAATTCTTCGGTACTACATTCTGTTCAGTGATCATTCAGCTCCACGCTGCTTAATAGCAGCCTGATGCTTTCAGAAACCTGCGTTTTAACTCATCAGGACCAGCCTCTCACCACCATCAGGTTTCACCCAGTTCAGCCATTCTCTGCGGGTACAGAACCCAGTGGCATCTGAAGAAGTAAAAAGAAGCTTCCTTGGCAGAGAATAAACATTATTTACTGTGGTAAGTGCATGCTCATTCATAATTTATTACAAACATGCTCCAAGACCATCAGGAAGACTTTCCAGAAGCTTATTATTGCAAATGATCAACAAAGACACTTGCCAAAGTAAATAACTGATACCAGGTCTGACCCCCAAACCCAGACTTTCTATCAGTGAGAAAAATGAAAAAATATTTTTCGCAGTATTATGTTATGTTTAACTGAAGGATGGACAACTGAATCGGGTACCAAAGCCAGCCTGTTTTCAGTTTAGGAAGGGAAGATCTAAAACCAGTATTCTAGCATATGAGTGACTTTCATAGTTAGAGAGCTCTGCTTATTTAAGCATTAGACTGATTTTAAAATCCAGTAAGAAAAACAGAAAGAAAAAAAAGATTTAAGGACTTGATTGTGGAAGAAAATGCAATCGCTCAGCATCCTATTCTTCCACAGCGCAGAAACTGCTATTATTGACTCCCTGAAAGAGCCTTTCTTAACACATAAATTTTTCCTATTTCAGGAGTGCAATCGAAATGAATCGTTTTTTTAAAATGATATAAAACTATCCCATGTTACACAGATGTAACACAAAGAGATATAAGCTACCCAGAGACATGTGATATTCAGTTCCCAGCTGAACTCTCATCTTTTGCTGTATAAAACTGCCCACACTGCAGCCTCTACATTTTGAAGAGCAAACTCATCTGGAGTTTTCAAACCGGCTGCAGAGTTCACCAGGCAGCCATGGTTATCGGCTTCAGCAAGAAAAAAGTTCTTATTGTCTGTATGAGATGCAGACATAACCCTGGCAGCACATTTCTGTGAGATGCGGTCTTTTTTTTGGTAAAGATAATTCCTTGTCCCACATGTTTGTTTTGGGCATAAATATGCATAGCGATTTAACACACACACGTGCACGGGCGCAGGCCAGCTATATGGCTTAGTAATTGAAATTACCTCCAAGTTTCTCTTTCCTTCTTGAATCAAAAGTGCAATCTCCAGTCCTTTTGCCGAACAGTAAAATCCTAATTTGTCTGTAAGCACACGTTGTCCTATCTATAGTATATCAGTAGTTTAAGGCAATCCAGAAGATTTGTACTTATCACCATTTGGAACAGGATTGTTACACTCTATGACTGACAGCAGAATTAAAAAGATTTCTAGCTACTGTGAAGTGTTAGAAATGTTAATGATCTTCAGAAGTCTTAAGAATAATCATCAGTTTGAGCTATAGCTGTGAAAGGCTCCAATAATGCTTAAAAGGTCAGGTAAATACCTATAAATAATAACAATAAAAATTCCCAATTTGTCACCAAAAGCAAAGAGGGACCAAAAAAGAAAAAGAGAGAACTGGAGAACCTAAATTCACTTACATCAGAGCATTTCTTTGCCCTCTTTCACAGTAAGAAAAGCAAACAAGAAAATACCTTCCAACAGATATAAAGAGCCCCAGAGGAACGGAATCTCTCTCTGGAACCTTTACAAATGCCACCTTAACCAAAAGGGGAGAAATTTCGAAACCACACCGAACAGGGGCATATCACTGGACTTCCATACAACTATCCTGCTTTCTAGTAGCTGAAAATGTATTGAGAGTAATTTGCTAAAACAGAGAAGGCAATCTGGAGAAAAGCCGATTTAAACCTGATTGAAATTTTGTAATTACAGGTTTCAGTCCGACACAGGAAAACACTGCAAAGCACAACTACATCTTTGTCTTCCTACTACAAAGCCACAATCCGCTCAAAACATTAGAGAAATGAAGAGGAAGACTGCATCTCACAATGCTCCCATGCTCTAGAAAAAGAAATAGAGAAGATAGCATTCCACTAAGTGAAAGCTAGCTTTATTTTTCCGCGTACTATATTTAAAACACCAGTATTCCAAATTTCATTGAGAAAATGGAAAGAACAGCCCAGTGACAAAAGTGTTATCTACATTTACTATATAAATGGAGAAGTATAAAAACTAAAAGGAAAATAATTAAGAACAAGAAAAGCGGGAAAGTAGCAAAGGAGACACAAGGAAGGAAAATGGCAAAAAAGTAATAAAATAATACTGAAAAAATGCGATTTCATCTTCTTTCCCATGTTAGATAAGGGGTTACATCTTCAGTCTCATTAATACTAAGTAAATACAAACACTAAACTATAGAAAAATTACATGATGTTCCCACACAAATTAAGTTTTGTTACTGCAGTATCTGTTGCCTTGACACTAATATGTGGAGAATGACATGCATATCTATTCTTATAAAAATTCTACATACGAATGTAAATAGGGAAAAAAAAAATGGGGTAAGGGAAAGGATTCGGCTGGATTACATATGACCGCTATAGTAAGAACAGACCTTTAGCCTTCCCTAGAAAACTGAGGTCCGCCTATAAACAGGACTCTGCCTATTAGCAGTGACTCCAGACTACACATTTTATCCTATACACATACCATTAATCTGAGTAAATACGCAGTCTGTATGACGCAAGACACTCGTCCTTACATTCAAAGGAATGCAATGACAGGTACAGAGTAACGACCAGCAATCGCTTTGGCATAGATTATCTCCACTGCTGGTCACCATCAACAAGACTAATTGGCTACTGGGATTAACAATCAAGGCATTCAAGGGCAGAGAAATGAAAGGTCAATAAAGAAGTGCATTATTCAGACAAGTGTCTGTGCTAACCTCACAGCACCTGCATGTTGGTCTTGGAGACACGGGTGCAACCCAAGTTTCCTCTTCCTCCTCAGCCTCCCACCCCTTTTTTGGGGGTGTGGGGGGGGGATGATGATGATGACCAGGCAGGCAGGATGGACAGCTTTTTGTTTGTTTGTTTTTAACAACACAGCGTATAAACCCTTTTTATTTCAAGAAAAATAGCAAAACTGAAAGCACACACACATATCAAATGACCGTACCAGAAATTAGCTTTTTATGGTAATGATCGTTTCAACCTTTTCTGAAATTAGAGCTTCAAAAGTAACCAATCAAAAAAATATATACCCTTACTATTTTTCTTTAAGTTTTAATGGGTCTTTCATTATGCACTAGCAAGCTGCACTGCAGTACGCATCTTGGGAACGTACAGTTAGAACATCAGTTCCACAGAGAAAAAAGTTCCTTGAGACTTCAGTAGTTAAGTGCCAACAGGCAACCGGTTTTATTTATTTTTCATTTAAACCTCAGCACAGCTGCAGAATCTTGTGATCTACCCATCAAGCAAAACTAGCAGGATTCAGCAAAAGGGAAACCAAAAGGTGTCTCCCAAGATACAAGTCTGCTCTATATATCAGCATATTCTCTTGAGCCTGATATTTAACATAGATCCCACCACTGGTTATTTTCTCACAACGTATTTATGATCATATTTTAAATGCACACATGCAAACACCCAGAAAGAACTATTCTTTAATAAATAAAAATACGTCTTAAAACTCACACAGGCATACATACAAAACCTGGCTAAACTGCAAAAAACCAACACCCCCC
>JANZLQ010000008.1:6463474-6504580 GCA_026212715.1 Elanus axillaris | reverse complement strand
GGAGGGGGGTGTACAAGAAGAGTTGACACTGGCCTCCTTCACCCTCCTGAAGGGAAAAAAAAAATTTAAAAACGGTAACCATTTGCAACTTCTTATTAACCAGCCTTTAAAACTATGTCAAGTTTTACACTATCTATAGTATTTTCCGTTGATTTACACGTTCTTTTTCTATGCCAGATGTAAAGTTACCTACTTGAACTTCTCACCACAATACAAAGCATCATTATAGTAGATACCTAGAATAGCATACGCTAAATACAGTCCTATATTGGATTTTTACTAGCAAGATTGTGAGTTTAATTCTTTGCTAAACTATTTAACCACAAACACACCCACTGCTGAAAAAGCATTTGTGTAGTCTAGTTCTCTTTTCTGTTGTAAATCCAATTGGGATTGAAAATACGTCCCAAGTGTTGTTTTGCTTGGGGTGGGGCGGGGGGAACGACACAGACTTACAATGAATTAAACTGAACTCTACAAATCAGGATGGACTGAAATATCTGAAGAGTATTCTGTTGCTGGTATTTTTACATGAGAGGAAAAAAAACAGCTTTTAGAGCTACTTTCAGATTTGGGGGTTATATATAAATGTACATCAATACAAGGATTAAAGAAAAAAAGAGGAAATATATGTCACCTTTCCGGTAAGGTTTTTCCAACAACAAAAAGGAGTTTTCCTGTGCTATTTATACTATTAAGACTAGATTCAGAATAGGCTTTAAATACTGTATTTCAGAAAAATATTGGGGGGGGGGAATCTCACATAGGTCTTGCAAATCTGCTCATATTTGTTGATTTTATTACCATTCTATCTCCTACAGATAATTCACTGAATAAGAATCTTAATTTTCTTCCTTTTAATGTTTTTCTTCCCCCCCCCCCTTTTTTTTTTTTTTAGGAGTTGAAGGTAGAAGGGCTCGATCGTGACTCCACTCTAAGATGACAATAACCAAGTAGGACATTACTGAATACAAAGCTTTTGCTTCCTGAAATCTTGAGTTGAAACTACCTGGCTGATACAGTTATCATTCAGAAAAAAAGTATTAACCTGTATTTTACCAATCATATATAATCAGATTCCCTCCCACACACTGAAAAGAATGATTCTGATGATCCATTTTCTTCCTTTTTTGAAACCATGGAAAGGAATTCTATACGGACTGTTGCTGCGAAAGCCAAGCCAAGACTTCTGGTCTCTACCTAGCCCGTCCAGTTTGAGGATCGAGCCTTTGGGCAGCTCGAACAGCAGAGGCATTTCATGTCTTCATCTGACTTTGTCAACCCCTGTCTTCTGCTTGGCATGTTCCCTTTGGTTCGATCGTTCATTCTTCTTTAGCTTCAGTTTCTTTTTCTTTCTCTCCTTTTCTAGAAAATGTGAATTGTTTGGCAAGGAGAGATTCTCTTTAAAGTTCATTCATTATATACTCATGTAATGATTCCTGAAACACCTTCTCCTTTTTAACTACTCATACAATACAAAAGCCACTGGAACAACACTGGTTTGGCTACCCAGAATTCACGGAGGATGACAGTGGATGATTTTCAGTGTGTTTTTTTTCCTGTCTCATATGAAATGTCATTCCTACTGAACTCAAGAGAAATTCTGGTATAACTATCAGAAAACTAGAACTGTGTCTCTCTCAGTTTGCTGTGCAAATAATCAAAGCATTTACTTGGAAAATTTGCTGTATGTTAAAAAAAACAGCCCCCGTGAAACTAAAACTTTTGCTTCAATTTAGCACATTTTAAACCACATGTTAGAGCAAAGCCACAGAAAATTTGGAAACAACTAGAGTCGCAACTTAGGTACTATTCACAAAACCACAAGGGAAGAAGATATTGGGAAACCTGTCCTCCTGTTTATAAAGGTACAGCCAAGCCCAGGGGTCAGGACATTTACACGAAAGGTGAAGGTTGGGCAGAGACGCAATGGAACGTGTTATTTTTACCAGTCACTGAATGTGGGTCGCCCACCTCTCCAGCAAACGTGTGTTAATTGCTCTACTAGAGGCAATTCTGCGGTAGGCCTCCTTCAGTCTCTGCTCTTGAAGCTGCTCGCCCTTTGGATGAATCAGTAAGTAAGTATGGCAAATGAGTGCATGCCTGAAGGCTACAGCAATCTGCATGGGAGGGACTACAGCTGGATTCAAATCCCAGCCCTCTTTTTTTTTCTGGCCTAATTTAGGGCACAGAATGGATCCTTTCCTGTGGAGCAGGCTGTAGGGTAGGAGGAGGGATGACTTCACCTCCTCTTCCCTTTTGTGATTGGCACCAAATCCACTTGCAAATCTTGCCTGAGAAACAACCAAAAGCCTTTTGTCTCGGAAAAGCTGAAGGCAACCACATCCCAAGCGTTTTCTTCTAGCAAGGAGTGCTGTCCAAAGGAACCTACATACAGTCTGACAGCGCATTTCTTTGGGCCATCAGCTTCTGGGGGAAAAAAAAATCACTATAATATAAACTTCTTTACAGCCTAAACTATAATTAACAACACTGAAATGGAAGTGTGGGGTATAATATACATTCAAATGAGAAAAAACCAAAAATATGACCTCTTCTCTACTGTATATTATATTCATTACATTAAAAGAAAGACATTTTAGTAATTAAATGCTTAAATGCTAAGCATTTTGAAAAGTTATACTGCACTTCATATGACTTTACTGTACCCCCTCTACTGGGCAACTATTAGAAAGCTTCACCTCAAAACCAAAAAAGAAAAACATACTAGAAGTAAGCAGCTGCAAATGAGGAGTAAGTAGCTGCTAACCACACTAAAACACTAGTAGTATATAAATCAAAACCAAAGAGCCTTTAATGTTCATGTAGAAATATACCTTAAATTCATCCCCCTAGATTTTTTGATAGCAGAATGCTAGAGGTGAATTATTTTAAAAATATACCCTTACATATACATTGCTTAAAATTAAAGAAAAATCTAACATAGCCCTATAATTTTCTCTTTTTTTCATGGCCTTTAAATAGTAAGAAAGAAACTCAGAATGATAAATATGTTAACAGCAACACTTCTTCACTCTTCTATAAACAGAGAAAAAATTCACACGCATCAAGGAGAAAAAAAATGCCTTCACTGAACAGTCATTCAAGCAAAAGTGAATACGATTTACAATCTATTTTGTCTTTGTTCAATTCAAAGAGAGACTTCACTGTGAAGCTTTGTCCAGCACTATGAACTACTAAATAAATAAATATGCAAAAATAGAAGAGTGCCTCCCGCAACAAGGGACTCCTCAGAACGCTGCCATTTGTTATCCGCAGGACAGAAACACCCCAAAGAGGATTAATATATCTGAAGTGGGAGGCACAGCCTCACTAGCATGCACACTGGACCATCCTGCAGCCAGCAGCATGCCCTGCCCTGAAGAGTTTGTTGTGTCCGTTAAGAGAAGCTAACACAATTGACTATAAAAGGAACAACAAGCAAAGGGAAGATGTAGCAGCAAGCTGGAACAGAAAGGTGCAGGACAAGATGTGTGCCTTTTTTTTTTTTCTCTCTTTTTTTTTTCCCCGAGTATGGGAAAACAAAGGGGTCAGGCAATTAATGACTTTCTCCACCTGTGTTTAACTACTGTCAGTGTGTAGTTATACTGCGGTTACAATGATGCTCGTGTATCTTGAGAGATGATTTTAAGATGAAGAAGAGCCAGCTTGTGGATGAACTTTACTGCACAGAGAGCAGGAAGTTACAAAGATGTAAGCACGAAAGATAAAAAGGCAAAACGATGATGGAGGGCGGAAGAAACACGGGAATGTGCCAACAGCTCCAGTTACCAGGTGCAGAAATAGTAAGAGCTTTGCATGGGAAGAGGGCTAATGCTCAAGTGAAGCCACACGCCTTTCTACACCTCCTGGTAGACTCCCCCAAAGTACACTGGGGCCATAAGATTAAGAAAAAGCCTTCTCCATCTGGCCCTGGGGAGGAGCTGCAAGACAGAACTGTCAAAAGACTAGCTGGTAGGAACAGTCATAGAAGTTGATGAACTTGGGATGTTTGGATAGAGAGAGCTTTGTACATATTGACTTGAATCTTTGCCCTGTGCAACTGGCTGCTTGCACATGCCCTCTCCTTCACCCTCTGCTTCATTCACTGCATATCCGCTGCCCATTTCCACTCTCCCTCTTCCTCCAACATTGCTTCTTCCATTCCCCTTCAGCACGGCAGGGCACCAGTTCTGGATACAAATAAGCATGCGGGGAAAAAGAGGCGAGAATGTCATCCCATGCACAAGTCAAGGCATGAAGCCTGACACGGCGAGGCACAGGCTAGGAAGCGTGGAAGAGTTTGGGACAAAAGCAAGCGAGAACAGAAGGTGAACAGAAGGTGGCTGCAACACTTAAACTAGAAGAGTGCCTGAATTAATGTTTTGGAAATGCAGAGTGACAGAGAGCCACATAGGGGAACTTCAGTAACTACACACGAGCCGTAAAGGCAACAGGAAAGGTGTTTTACATTGAAAACCACGGGAAACCCTTACAGAAAGTGAGCGATCAGGTTCTGAAATAGCTCCCAAATTAAAACTGGTGAAGCCGAAAGGCCACTGTCACCTGAAGGGAGATGGCAAAGTGCATCCAGGACATACTGCATAACCATAAGCGTTTGATACGTACGGTCTATTCACAAGGTTAATACTTAGACAGATGAGGCAAGACTCACTATCTATTGAGAGAGATGCCTTTAGAGAACAATTCAGGGGATTTTAGTTATTTCTTGCTTTAAGCTGCTCTTACAGGAGCATAATTCACTCTGCTAACTACAGAACTGCAGGGGCAACAGCCAGCTGGGTCTCAAGTTAGTCTTTAGAGTATACTCTAATTAGTTTGCTTAATTTCATTCACATAGGGTCTTAAAATTTCACAACACCAATTAAGATTTCAGGTAGAAGAATTCTTTGTAAAAGTTTTCCTTCTTCCTTCAAAATAAAGGTGTCTGACTTTGGGTCTTAACAATTCACTTATTTATGCATTCATTTTGTTTCTCTGACGTCCATTTTCACCACAATTTGTTTTGGTTTTTTTTTTTGTGCCAGCAGCTTCTCTGCTGAAACTACATCAGACCCATTAGGATGAAAGAAGTTCCAGGACTGCAAGGAACTGGACAACTAAAGGAGCAATGCAAAGACTATGGCAAACGACCTACCTTTCAGGTATCCGTATCTAATCTATAAAACACTATAAAATCCTCTCACGGACCTAAAGCACAAGTTATATTTTGGAATAAACACTACAAATTTTGCAAATAATCACTGATCATAACCTGATCCCAGACATTTTGGGAACGGCTGTTGTTTTAAAACAACTGCTTTGCCGTTACTCTGCGTTAAAAAAGGCATTAACCAAATCTCTGATAAGGCAGGATTAAAATGGGAAAACGCACATATAATAATGAAATTAAATGACAGAAAAGTATCTTGTGTTTTTCCTTCCCTCTTCGTAAAACAGCATGAACACAGAACTTAATTCTGGATCAATTTGTGGATACATCGTTAAAACATACACAACAGAAGTGTAATTTCAAGCAAAAAACCCACGGAGGACAAAGTAATGTCAATAACCCAGCCGCTATTAACATGACAGTATTAAGTAGTAACAACTTAGCATTGTAGATATTTAATTATAATATTTAGAGAACAAATGTTGGCTCTGAGGGTTTTCAAAATGTAGCTTAACTTTGGAATGCATATGAAAAGCATCCAATAAACTTCTCATCACAGCTGAATGCTATTTACAATGCCTCTTAACTTTCTGAATGTCTATTTTGTCCTTGACTGACTCTGGAGAGGAAGTCCTTAAATAGCAATTCACATTCCAAATATGAACATGCAATTTCTAAAGTTCTTAGTGGTCAACTATACAGTGGTCATGCTTTCAGGAAGAGGTCACGAACAAGTCTAAGTGTCTGCATCAGTCTCAAACCTTTTCGGACCTTCTGGTCAATTGGGGTTTTGTTTGTCTGGTTTGGTTTTCCAACGAAAGGAGACTGAAATGCCTCTTGACATCAAGGTTTTGTACCCTTTCATAATCCAGTGTTTTTCTGGAAGACTGTCATATCACAGTTGGTATAGAAAATGCTGGTCCTATGAAAGAGAAGTCAGTAAAGCACATGATCCCTGTGGTGAGGTCTACTCCACCTCCCAGAAGGTTCCTCACTTCAGCAGGGTACCACCCTCACATAGCTGCGGAAGTCTGTCCACAATGGACCACTTGGCACAATTAGGACATAAATTAAGTCAAAACATCACAAATTACCTGAACTAGAAACCCAAATAAATGCTGAAAACAAAACCCTGAGGTATGTAGTAAACAGTCTCCCTAAAGTGTTACTGCTTGCATGGGTCACATTCTTTCCCCCTCAGCGCATTCAGGCAACCAAAGGACCATTATATTCAGAAAAGAGATCCTGGAAGAACTGAAAGGTTCTGACATCAGAGAATTTAAACTAGCTGTGAATCCCATTGAGGAGGTATGACTCATCTCTGAGGTTTAAATTAGATTATCAACCAAGTGAAGCTGCACAGTAAATCTACAATAAAAGATGAATGCCTACAGGAAAATAATTTTTGCCCCTAGTGGCAGATACTTGAACTTTAAAGGATCTGAGACTAAGCTCTTTGTCTAAGCCTTCCTGACAGAAAGCAATTGAAATAATTTCTTTAGTTGGTCCAACTTTGCTCCATATGCCACATGGAAACAATATCTAAACCCTCTAAAATAAAGTATATTGTCACTTCTAAACCAATTGAGGATCAAACAATTTACAGAAACCAAGACTTATTTTGCTGACAATTAAGCTCTATCACCAAGACTTGAGATTCAATGAAGTTTGACAATTGTGAAGAAAGAGGCTTTTGTCTGAGTAAGTCCGAAGCACTTGGAAGAACCAACAGGAAATCAGAAGACTGAATTAGATCGAAGTATCAGAGCCTTTGAGGATAGTCTAGAGTTCACTAATTAAAATAACTGCCTTCCTTGCTCTGTTTCCTCTCTGAACTGCTTTGGTTTTACAGCAGAAAGGCATACAGCAAGAGGCAAATCTGGTCTAAGGAGTAAGCGTTGTACCTGTCAGATTTCCTCTTACACCAACAGCATACTTTGTCTACCCTGCTGGTCAAGCTCCGGTATGAACAACCACCATCCCTGTAAAGACGAGATGAAAGACAAGTACGAACCACTGCTGTACACCAGATCTACCGGGTGTGAAGGGCCTTTTAAGCCTTTTTCTTCCCTGCTGAAAGCCACCACATTTACTTTGTAGTAATTCAGATACAACCCAAAGAACTTTGCAAGTTCTGTTCTATTCTAGTGCTAGAGGTCACTCGCTGGGATAATATTCCTACATTATAAGCTGAAAACATCTCAGGTAATTTCAGAGAAACTTGGGGTTTTGCATTTCACAAAATGTTTGTGTCTCCATTAAAAGTACATAATAATATTGCTTTATTGCATGGCTAGGATGGGAAAACAATTAATGAAATCCTATTTTTTCACAGGAATGTTTCTATTTTTTAAGCAAATACACACTTCTGGAAAGTGTCAGATTGGACATATCTACTCTCAAACACTCAAAATCATCTCTATAAGCAATAATAATCTTTGAGAAACACTAATTTCTGAACAATCACTTTTAAACACTGTTCCGTAAGCCTTCAGTAGTAGCTGAGCAACACTGGTTATTAAATTGAGGTGCAGCAGAGTTTTATTTTTTAATCTGAATTAAAAAAAAATAATATGTCGGGATTGTTTTTTCCATTTTTTCTGTTGGGGATTTTGGGGGTTTTAAAAGTAAGTTGCATTCAGTGAATGGCTTGAATTCAATATTAAACCATACTCGTAGCTTAATTATGAAAAAAGATCATTGTCACTACATATTTGGAATTTTTAAACTCGTCAGTTCTATAAAAACCTCAAGGCACTTTTTTCTTTCAAATTTGGTTTTGTTTTGAAAGCGCTCCTTAGATAAGATTTCTTAATATCAGAGCAAGTCTAGTATAACTAGTTTTCTGTTGAAAATATTGGGGAAAAAATGTTCCGTCTGTATTGTTAGTTCAATAGAAAAAAGATGACACTTCTAAAGCTAAAACCATCTATATTTTACAGTTCTGGTGCTTTCAATTTGCAGAGGTTTCTGCAGATATCTTTTGTACTAAACGAGCATCAAATATTTTTTTTTTTTTCTCCAACAGTAAGGGAACATTAGCTGACTAAAGCTAACTACTACCAACTCTTCCTTAAACCATTTTACCTTTTTTTAGTGAGGAAATACCAGAAATACTCTGGAAGGCTAACAGTAATTGTTTACTTTTGGCCGGCTGTTGAGACTGAGGGGGGGTGAGGGTGGAGAATTGTTATTCAAAGACTGGGGAAGGAAGGAAGGGAGAAAGTAAAGAAGCATTACACTAACAACAGGCAAAGCATATGACTTTTTTTAATATATATACGTTTGTCTCTATATAAATATTAAAATTATGGTTCATTCATTTCTCTTAAATTTAGTAGCAAATTCAGAATACTGAAGATTTTAAAAGATACCCATCCCTTAGCACACAGACAGCTAGGTAGCCTGAACCTCCACACTGGAGCGGGTAGGAAAGACAGCTCTTCTCCAGCAAGATTTAGAGCAAAAGCCCAACATCAGTGCTCTCAATAATGCCCTGGAAGAGCCTGACTCTTTATCATGTACCTGGTAAACCTAGGCTAATGTTAACCTTTGTGAATAACCTTCTTTGCCTGGTCATTCCTCATTATACATACTCTTCAAACTGGAATCATAAATTACTAGTAAATAAAAATAAACATGGATTTGAAGAAGTTCTATTATTTTATGCCAGAAAATTGTATATTTTACTCACTGAACCCTTAATCTCTATTGCTGAAAGGATAATCTTACCATAACAAAGATGCCATTCGTACTTTATACTTAATAGTAACTTAACCAAGTAAGCACCATACAGCAAACCTGGTCTGAACAGGCATAGGAACCACAGCACTTCAGTTCACTTTGAGCTTCTCCTTCCGTAAACTGGAAGAAAGTTGGGCTCCTATCTCATTAGGTGATGCACAGATTTACTCAAGTTTACAGGTCATAACAAAACCAGAAGGTTCTTCATTAAGTTGCCTAGCATTCAGGATATATTCCCTTATTTCAGTGAGAGGGAAGAGAAAGCAAACAAGTGATAGACAGCAACAGTACTTCTGAAACTGTTTATTATCCCATGCAATAAGATAGCTGCATAGAAAACATTTAACATTCTAAACCCAATCTCTTTAAGTGAAGACAAACACTCACCACCTTCTCTCTAAAGACCAGCATGACAGATTATATACATAAAATAAGTGCACTGAAGAAAAGATGAATGAGATAGCGTGAAGTTTATTTACAGCTGTAAATGTTCATATTAAAAAGAAGGGGGGGGGGGNNNNGGGGGGAACAACACTGAGCAAATGCCCCCAGCACCTAGCACTTACTGTCCTCTGGGCACGTCCCAGAAAGGATGGGGCAGGAACACTATTCCTGTATGAGAAATTACTTATGACATCTTAAAAACAGATGTAAGAACTTTGCCTGAAAACTCAGACTGAACTGTATCTATTCTGGGTCGTGAACATTCAAACGGATGAACACTGGAACCACACCACACACACTGAGAAATGAATACATGCAGGGACAAAGGAACACGTATTCCCAACGAAGGGAAGCTTACCACAAAGCAGAGGGTTTTGTCTTGCCTACGCACGAATTTGCAATATTCTGCATTGCATCATTTGCATATTAAACAGACAATAACTTCATTGGGAAAAAAACAGGTTTACCACACACACAGAGAAATCTCATCACATCTGATAAAAAGACTGAGGAAGAGTTAGACCATCTATCTACCATCCATTGTACCTTAGAATTGCCAACAATTAACATTCACGTTCTAAATCTTCACCTTCTCAGTTTTCCACACACCTTCAGATAATTCTGCACTCTGTACCTCAACACTAACACAGGCTAGTGAAGATTTCTGCGTGAAAGAGGGCAGGCCTCACGCAGAAGACAGTGTAAAGGGGTTGGGAGAGATGGAAGAGTAGCATTCCCAGACAGAAAGCAGAGGATAAATTCAGGTACAGATTGGATGAAAACTGACAAGGACCATGCCAGTGGACAGGAAACCCATGAACCTATGAGGAGTTTAACTTTAAACTTCCTTTTTGCGTTTACAAATGTCATAAATGTTGCACAAGTCGCACATGATAAAAGCCTAAGTTTGAGCAGAATTAGAGACCTCTGTATTCTTTAAGTGGCCAATGAGGAAGGATGAGGGAATGCTACAACTCGAAGACAAAAAAGCAGGTCAGTAGTCATCCGTGAGTCTTCTACAGCAGTGAGAAGTCCAACGCAAAACCACCTCCTCAGTATACAACGCACTTCTACTCTGAACCAAACAGTTGAGAATGAAGACTTTGACTTTCTCCCACATACCAGTCCGCTTGCTTCGCATGTCGGCTCGGTGAATGCAACCTCCTACCCAGCATTAGGTGAGTAACAGCTAAAGCAGCCTCAGCTTCTCCAGACACTTCCAGAAGTCTCCTCACTCCACAACCTCTCCTTAGGGACCACCACAACTAAATACTCTGCTCAAGCCAAAATCAAAAGCTACGGAAACAAAATATGCAAATGAGAATCACCAAAGAAAATGTTCAACTGGAGCTCAAATTTAAATGAACATTAAAACAAACCTCCATGAACCTACAGTTTCTAGTTCCAAGCCTACCTACCTGAAGATAGGTATTGCCACAAGCAATAATTAATGTCCATTACATATTACTACTGTAATTACAGTACTATCGTCCAGTAACTAATTAAAAAAAAGTTCTTCATATGCTTGATGCTCTTTTAAAATACGCTGTACAGTTTTCTTAAGACTCGTAGCTGTCAACATATACAGCTTGTCATAATGCTGCCTCCTCCAAATATAACATTATCTTGCATAAAATGACATCGGAAATCAAAACCTGAAGGAGGTCCTGCATACGTATTCACCTGAATACATAACAAAAAGCCTCTGACAAAGTAGCTACCGATTCTGACAGACAAAAATAACACCTGGGGAAGAGAGGGTGGAAGCAAGCAAGTAATGTTGTCTTGTACTATTTGTAAATAGCTTAGTAATTAACTCTATCAAGTTTGCAGTTTTTAAACTGAACAGCACATTAAGGTCGAGCTTGATTCAATACCTCCACTTCCCTAACTGTTGATTTCTATCCTTTGTTTTTTATTCTGGATTGCCAGAACAGGCAGATTCACATAAAACATCCATTCTTTTCTACACTAAAATTTTAATTTTGGATCAAGAAGTGCCTTTTGTTTCCAAACACTCTCCAAGATCACCACAGGCACAAACTAATCTTCACTTGTTGCATAATCTGCAAGATGCTGGCAATCTGAAGAGAAAAGAAAAAAAAAAAAAAGACTAATTAATTCACCCAGATGCTGCAGTGCAGATTACCTAGGATCATCTGGGAGAAAGATTTCTGTGCAGCATAAAGCAGAACAGTGCTCATGAAATGAGTCTGCACTGTGATAGCATTCCTTTTATTTTCATTTACAGCCATTCAGATTAAAAAAAAATTAATCCCCAAACCCTAAAAAAACAACACACCAAAGTAGGCTTTTTTTTCTGCAACCACCACAGTGGTCTAACTGTGTCTGTGTGTCCGTAAGAGACAGCAATGAAAGGTTATGGCAGAGGAAAGAGTCCAGAAGAGCCAAAAGCCTGATGTGTAGGGCTTTTGCCTGGGATGGGGAGCCGTGTGTTCCAAGGCCCACATGAAATCAGAGAGGGGAAGACCTGGGCTGCCCTCCCCACATTCCACCTATGTGCTCTCACCACTTGGCTATTCATTATCCCTGCCCTGCACCTCCCCAAAACAATTTTTTGGGAAATGCTTCCGCCTTTTTCCAAGGTGGAATGGAGGTGGGGTGTTGGTAAGTTTTTCTGCATTTCTCAAAAAAACCTCCTTTCCCACCCAGAACAAGCATCCATGAAGAGCAGCAGAGGAGGTCCTATCCATGTGGTGCCTCCAATCCCCACTACCCACAACAGTCACAGCAGCGTCCCGCAATTTTTAAGCGGATTAAAAATAGCAAAAATATATATATATTTAAAATAGTTAGTATCAAAACCAAAACCTGCTCCATCCTTCAGATTATCTTCAAGAGCTTATTTGCAGCTGCATCACCTCTGCTGGGCCCTCTTTTTAAGCCCCTTGCAGTTTTTCCATCGATATTATTGCAGTCTCTCCCCTCTGTTTTCAAGTGTCTCCAACCAACATTTCCTTCCTTCTTGCCACAAATCTCATCAAAATAGTCTGCCATCTATGCAAGACTCAAACATAACCGCATTTTTACTTTCCCACGACGCTTGTGGGAACGATATGTCTCTGAACAGCTTCTGTGCAGTCTTCTAGAGCCAATACTTTTAATTAGGTTTCTCTGTCTTGATCGACTCCTCCATGCCTCCTTTTTGCTCGGCTGAGGTGGGGCAGGAGCAGCTGTCTCTCTAGTTGCTTTAGCAAATGAAAAAACTAGACTTTGCAGTATCTGGGCAGGTCAGCATATGGTCAGAAATGAGTTTCGCAGCAGGCCGTTTTCCCCACCAGGGGATCTTAATGTGAAGAAGATAGAAAATCTCTGTGAAGGGACGTGAAATCTTGTGCCAGGGAAGCAGGAGACTGTACTTGGAAGTGGTTGTTAGTACAAGCTTCACGCTATTTCCCTATCAAATAATGCCTCGTCCCCTCCTACAGACAGGTTTTCCGTAAACCTTTTAATTTTATCTCCCATATTAAGCGTAAATAGGGTGAGCACTGACTCTGTGAACTGAAAATGTAATGGGCTTGTCTCATCAGTTTACGGCCAAGTTTCATTCAATAATTATTGCAAGAAAAACAGAATAGAGTTGAATTGGCTTATGCTAATAGATAATAAACGTAAACATAACTCCAGAGTACTATTTACTAACTTTAAAGACTACTCCTACAGCAATCAACTTTATAAGGTTCCTGACAGAATCATAAGGGTGATAAAATACATGCAAGCGTAAGACTATTTAAACTCTTAACAAAAGCCATGATAATACTAACAGTAAATGAGCTACTCCCACAAAATATCATTTAATAATCACGCCCTGATAAGGTTTAAAGTACATATCGCCATTGTGATATGAAAAAACATTAAAGTTGTTTTGTTTTGTTTTTTTTTTTAAACACATGTAGCAACCTAACAGGTTTTAATTACCACACCTACTTCAGTGACGAGCTGTTCCACTCAAACACCCAAACATAATATTTACAACATTGTGCGGTTGTTAAGGATCTTGATGATTGATGGAACCTATTGTGTTGCCATCTTAATAACAACAAATGCAAGTGATTACCAACATGGAAGAGAGAATCTGTGTTTTTATTTCACAACAAAAGACTGTCCTATAGGGACTTCTTTTCAACATAAACTAACAAACCTGCGCACACATGAACATGCTTTAGAGCTTGGCACAGAGAGTCAAAACCAAAGCCTCTACTGCATTAAGGACAATCTTTTTTTTATTTTTTTTATTTTTTGTGTTAGCTTAAGAGAACAAGAAAGCTGTCAAAAGAGCTGGTATAGTTTTTCACAATCCCACAGAATTCATCTTGACCACAAGGAAATATCTGAAAACTGCATCAGAAAGATAGCATAGATCTTGTTTCCGAAAAAAAGAAAGCAATTGAGTCATTGAGTCAAACAGGAATACAATACATTTTCTGGCATCGCTACTGAATATTTATATCAGTGATGAATGAGACTATGAACGAAATATTTTAACATGAAGCTTTGCCTTGTTAACTGCATGATATGCCAAAACACCACCTACTGTAAATCACAGGGTTTAAGACCAGTATTTCTTGTTTGAACATGCTACTTGTTCAGCAGAATCACTTGTGTGAACAAGCATACATTAATGTACACTAACTAGAGCAGTTTCACTATCCAACTGATAGAGTATAATTTAACAGCCTCATTATCAGCATCGTAATTTTCAGACTGCTGAAATATCGTATTTGTTGCAAATATTATATAGTTTAAACCCTTTAACATTTGACGCTTCTGTCAGATAAAACGCAGATAGGCATTTGTGCCTTGATGAACACGCTTTTAATCCTATAAAGAAACTTTCTCTGTCAAATTATAGGTGTTTCAACACTTGATTTATGAACACCATAATTAAAATCCTTATGCCTTAAAGAAAAACAAACTCTTCATTATAACAACAGGTTTTTTTCACATTTTTATCTTTTTAATATTTGGAGCTTGCTTTTATGTGCTGCTATTAGCTATCAGTTCAGCATGCCATTTCTGGCTGCCAAAAGGGGAAAATATTTCTCTTTATAACCTGGTCAAATCTCAAAGTCTAGGTAAGCACCCAAAGAGATCAATGTTTATTTAATGCTTCCACAAAACATTTATGGGGGGAAAAAAAAATTGCTAATTTAACAGGTAGAGAACAACCATCATACAATTTAGAGCTTTCTGTTTCTAGAAAGGCCAGAAATGCTGTAATGTCTGCCAAAATATATTTCCTCTTTCTATGAACTGTCAGAACCAAGAATTTGGAGAGATACAATTCAGAATAGAAAAAAAAAGAAAAGAAAAGAAAAAAGAGCTAGATTTTCACATGCATTTCTGTAGTGGTTCTGGTTCAATATGAATTTTAGACAGATCTCTGGAGGGGGAAGAGAGTCTTAATTTATCTGAACAAATTCATGCATATCATTCATTCGTCTTACAGCACCCATCAGCACAGCAGCAGCAAGTTTCAGTTTCCTAAACTCAGTGCAATTCAAAATTAAACACAATCTCCACTAAAAGTAGCATTACTGAAAGTGATGCAGTTACACATTAGCATCCCTTCTCTAAAGAAATCTGTCCCCAAATCCCAGAAAAGAACAATTCATTTACAAGCTAAGCAAGTAATCTTGAACCAAATCCTGAAGCTTGTCAAAACTAGGATCTCCTAAACTATCAGTAAGAAAATAGTATCAAAAGAGGGAACTCCCAATTCAAGTAATTATTGCTGAAGTCCTGGTCCCTTTTACCTAGCTTCCTATCAAATTTGGTTTGAAATGTTACAAACATCTTGCAAAAGAAATTAAAAGGAATAATGCCTAAAGAAGGTCTCCTTGACAGGACCAAAGCATCAGTCTCTACAGGGTTATCTGACTTTCGGCCACTTATTACAAAGCCAACAGAGCTCCTGAACTCAGCATCACGTGAAGCCAAAAAGCTTACCATGTAGAAGATTAAGTGAAAATATTATACCTGCAGATAATGGGGACAACTGAATGGAACCACTTTACTATTGCACAGTGGAGAGGCTGAAAATTCACTCCTCAAATACCATCTCTAAAAACATAACAGATAAATTTTGTTAGCCTTCTAACAAGCTGGTTTAATGCTAAACTGGGATAAAACAGATCATGCTGCCCTCTTGTGCTAGATGTACACAGAAATCAACCCCTTATTCCTGCAAGTGACACATGAAGAGGAATATATAAAGCATTCACTATGAAGCAGAAAAAGCCCATGTTTTCCTCCTTACAGATACCTTGACATGCATGCAATTCCCTTACTGGGAGGTGGATAGAAGAGCAAAGAAATTTTCAAGAGAGTCAAATGTGACACTCCAAAAAATAACCAAGTTCCGTCAACAAACACAGACAAGTCAGATGTGATAAAGCCCAAAATACAACCACTTAATCTCTAACTTCCCATCCAGCTTTCACTATAGCTGTTTAAGTGATGCTGTATAGATATCTGGTGATAAATTTGAACTTCAGTCATAAAAATCTGATCATTCTTTCTGAATGCCAGGTAACACAATAAGCTTTAGTCACTTAGGATTATCAGCTCAATACGGTTAGGTTAAGTGCTTAAGAAAGAAAGAGACAGTCATTTATTACTAAGGTTCTTTCAATGCAAAACATACTTAAAGCAGTAACGTCTAACTATTTTTAGACCTATGCCAAATTGCAGAAAGGTGAAATGTGTGTACATACAAATATTTTTGGGTGGGAAGGGAGAAAGGAGAGGGGTCCTCATATTCCTCTTCTGTCTCTACTATGTAATCCAGGTTCCAAAAATACATTTAAATTCTCATATCATCTAGGTAAGATGCTCGTTCCTATTCCCTTTACAACCTTCCCCTCCCTATATATTGCTAATGCAATCTGTAAGGAGAGATCTTGGGCTCATGCCTAAACTGATTCACAAAGCATAATTTTTTAGAAATAAGTCATCTCATTTATTCACCATGACTGATTGGATCTATGCTGTTGGGAGATGACAGACGTGTCATGATTCACCACGTATTTCCATTTCCTAATGTCGACTCCCCGATGCTGCTCATTAGTCTGTTTCCCCAATAAGAACTATCAAGAGCTTGGGATGTCTGTTTATTTAAGTTTCCTTCCTCGACTTTGGAACATGGATCACCGTGTGTTCAAAATACTGACTGTGGCATGTTTTAATTGCTGATTATTTTTGATAAATAAACCAGCAAAAGTCAGCTCACCAACTGCTTCTGCTACGGTCTTAGTGACCTCACACAAATACTGAGAACATGTTGGACGCTTAAATGACAGATATGACACTGCATTATCAGCTTTGCTAATATGGGATATGATATCTAATAGTTTGGCTCGGCTATTGTAGTCATAACCATAGAAAAAGGAGCCTTTAAGAATTTCCATATCTTTTTAGTGTGCCTTTCATAGTAAGGCATATTAAAAAAAGAAAGAAAAAAAGAAGAAAATAGAAAAGACTTCTACTTAAACAAATCTCACCCCAATGCAAAAAAGCAGCATCTGAAGTTCTAAAAGATAAATACACAGTAAAAACCCCACCTAAATCAGACAATGAAACACAGACATTAAAACCAGAATTTCAGAACTGCAGCATGTAGAAGTTCTGAACAAGAGCATTGTCTCACACGTCATCTTTTCCCTTTTCTTTTTTCCTTTTTCAAAAGCTGTACAGATCAGAACAGCAGTACCTTTGCATGCTACCATGACCAAAAGAAAATTAAGGGAAAGAAACATATGCATACTGAACTTAATCTCCTTTTATAAAATATCTGCTGAAACCAGCAATACACATCTATAAGTCACAACAGTGTGTGAGTATCAGTGATAGGAAGGTTTATGAATGTCACTTTTACAAAGCACTACTAATTTGAGCTTCAAGGTATGTTACAAAGCAAACTTATTTATTACTCTACGTTGTCCCTGGTATTTACACTGTAGTTCTTAGTTTGTTACCATGAGCCAGGTTTATGGGCATTCTTACAAGATGATTATGTATTCCCTTAAAAATACAGTTACTGCATATGCTGCACACACACGCAAAAAAAAAAAAAAAGAAAAAAGAGAGAGAGAGAGGGAGAGAGAGAAGAGGAAAATCCCTGCCTGACAACAGCACGCATCAGTACTACGATTTTTTTCTGATGTATGTGCTCTCACTAGCCTTCCACTAACTAACCCGTCTCCTGAGCTTATGGCTTCACTTCTAATTCTTTGCTTTGGCCTTGAATTTACATGACCACAGACTCACAGTACAAGTAGACCATATAACACAGCCTTAAACTTCTGCAGTTGTAGATTATTTCTTTAAGGGGGAAATTATACATGTTTCATTCACTATATTATGGACATAAACCTTTTTTCCACATAAGCATTTTTCTTCCTGAAAATATTACCAATTTCTCTGAAACAATAAAGCCATCCCTATATATATATCCTTACAATCATGAAACAGCTTCTGGAACTATGAGAACAAGCTTAGGTTCCTTTTCTTCAAGGGAGTGAAGACCATCAGATTTCTGTTTCTCATGTAAGACTGGCTAGTAAATCAGTACCACCACACTTCCCCACTCTCTTCACTCTGCTGCCACTTCTCTCTTGTTTCTTTTGAAGAACATAAGGATCTGGATTACGGTTTTAAATTGCAGGCTTTATGCTTTTGTGCATTCTGGAAGGATAGTAAGCTACACAGTGTCTCAAAACTGAATTACCATACATGCTTAAAATTATTTTTTAAAAGGGCAAATAACTGTTGGGGTTAAGCTTCCAAAGTGCATGCACAAAATGCATGCATATACATTCAGCAAATGGAAGAAACCCCTGTGTAACTGAATCAGAACAGCAGTGCAACTAGCAGGTCAATGTACAATACACCAAAGCCACATGTAATTCATTTTTCTTTAGAATGCATTTGAAGAGAGTAAGATCAACCTTCAGTAAGGAGTCAACATTCTGACTTTTAAATTTAAAAAGACTACACTGTTAAATTTAAAGGTTTTAAGTAAAACACCCCACAAATGTGCAAAAATGCTATAAAAACATAATTGCCCAGAAATAGTATAGGTATCATAATCAATGAGGTACATTAAATGTTAAGGTTTTTTTACTATTAAACTTACCTATAGGATTTCTGTCAAAAAACAAGACAGGAGCTTTCAAAATGGATTGAAACATTTTGTTGTGCAAAGTCTGGCCAGAATTAACAAGAACTTGAAACACCAGAAGGCTTCTTATTATGCCAAACAGTATTGTAGCCACTGTTAAACCTGAAATTAAAAAAAACACAGACAAAGCATGCATACAGATGGATCTTTCACAAGGAAAAGAATTTAAAAATAAAACTGAACTAACCCCAAATTTTGCTGACCTCTGTATATAGCAAGAATCCAAACTTAAGCTTAGAGACTCAGACTGAGCATAGAACATAGACACCTTGTATTTGTCACTAGCTTCATTTACTATCATATCACCAATTTAAAGAATTGCTCTTTTTTGGTTTGAAATATTGGTACTTTATAGAAATGTAGGAAGTGTCTGTTAACCCATAAAATAAATCTGTATTAAAACTTTCTGCATAACAGCTCTGCTAAGAAATTCATTTCACAGTGCCGTGTATAATTGTGGCTTGCAGAGGTCACTGTGAAGATTCAACATTTGCCAGTAGGTATTAACCAAGTAATATATACATGGCTATTTAGAGACAACCTTGAGTTATTCTCAATCAGCCCAAACCACTCATACCACTCTTCCCTTGTAAACCACATCAAATCACTGAAATTATGTGTATTTCTTTAACACGGTGTGCAAGATGCATCCCTTACGCCACGTGAAATAGAGCCCTTCTAGGGAATTGGTCTGCAGACTGTTTGTCTTTCTCCTGGGCACATCTCCACTTACAAGACAGGGGTGCTACAGGGCAAAAGATGGAAACAAAGGACGCTGAGATTGCTGCTGCTCTGTTTGCTGTGTGTAATCTCCAATGTGGCTGCCCAAATTCCCAGTCGACGAAGGAAAACAGTGAAGGTGTTAACCTTACGTTTGGCAGTGCTTCCAGACTCCAGGTGATCTGCTCTAGAAACTGAGCATAGCCACCACAAGCCCCGATGCTCAGGCCTTGAGGACACCCCTAATTTAGACGCTAACTATCAACATAAAACATTGCCTATTCTAAGGACAGGTTAAACCCTGATGCAATTCAGGTAGAGCTATAGTAACAGTGGGAAAGAGTGAGGTTTTAAATTATATGATGTGGTTAAGTCAATCACTTATTCCATCCTACTTACTACTGTATCCTCCAAGGATGCAAGAAAAGGTATCACCATTTCAGACCATTTGTTAGCTTGCAGTTTATTGCCCATGTTCTATGCGGTGCTCTTTTTAAGAAAGAAAGCACGTGGTTGGGATGAGAGGTTGTTTGCCTTGTCCTGACTGCTGTATTCCAGGCCAGGTAAAAGAAAACTTTTCCAAGAGTAACTGCATATACCCAAACAGGAAAGCTGGGTCACGCAAAAAGGGAGCAGAAGAGATAGTAAGCAGGCGGCTGCGGCAGATCCCATGCCTAACAGCAGTCTGTGGGAGCGATGGGAGCAGAGGGAGCGCATCTTGGGAACCCCACGTTTCTGTACAACTTCACTCGGGCGTGGAAGCCACTGGAAGCTGCTGGCATGACCCTCACCAAACAAAGCACCTGAAAAGACCTAATGGCTGGGGACAAGGGGGAGGGATGAGACTTACTTTCAAGTCCTTCATCTGGTCAGTCTCACACCAAAGGCTTTTGCTTTCCCCGTTTACAAGCTTACCATGTCAGTATAAGAGAGCCAAAGACTCTTTGCATGCTCACTTTATAGAAGAGGTGTGGAACTGGTACCTCAGTTCTGGCCAAAGATGTTTCCCATAAACAGAAATTTTACTCTTCTAAATCTTTGTCTCACAGAAACAACAACGACTAGGAAGGAACTACCGTGGTGATTTTTTTTCTTCTTCCAAACATTGAGAATCAGAAATAAAAATATTCAGTTATTTTATACAGTTTCAGAGGTTACAGAAAAAGGTAGGTTAGATTATGTGCTTCATATGAAGTGTACTATCTTTTTATAACTTTTTCAACTTGACTTACAATTTTGTGTAGGTAACTCAATGCTGTCTGTTCAGCTATTGCAGGTATCTCACTAAGCCATCCAAACATTTCAATATAAAGGTAACTTTTGCTGTTCTGCTATCTACAACAACATTTGCCTTAAAGGATAAAATTTTCCATAATGTGGTTTAGGTTATATGGTCAGAGAAAGCCAAGTTTGCCACACTTAATCACACTGTGCAGTCCATGGAACGGCTCATGAAATAAGACATTACACAGAGAAAATAAGAGCCAAGTTTATCTGGCTCCTAAACTGTTGCTTCCCAGGCCAAGCACAATGTTTTCTGTCAAGCACTTCGATCACATGGATTCCCCAAAAAACCCCAAACAAAAAATCCTCCACCCAGCCTCTCACCTATGGGAGGTGTTTCTGAATACATTCAATGCATATTTATTCTGGTATTCCACCTGTTTTCTCAGTCCTATCATTTACATCTCCATCAAGAAATTACCATGCCATACAAAACTGTACATCACTAAAAGTGCTAAATAGCAGAGTCTGAGAGTGTATTTCTACACATGCTTTTTCTATGACAATTTTAACTACATTTCAGAGCAGTATTTCAAGTTGTTTGGATGCCTGAACACAAGGATCAATGCCCTTTTCTGGATATTCAGAAGCATGACTACCTACTGAAATATACTGAAATGTTTTTTAACATCCTGCTTTGCATACCCATCTAGGATGCTTTTTAAAAACTGGTTCTTTTGCTATGGCACTTCAGAAGAAATGTAGCCATGCCAAGTTTTAGAACAGCACATAATGAAGATCCATTTCTAATCCCTCTTGCCCATCCATATAATGACTGAAGATTTAGCTCAATGACCTATTAGTATAGACAATAACCACAACCTTACAGTGACTGACTTCTTGAATACTCAATTCCTAGTGTTCTTTCCAAAATCCAGGCAAAGCAAATTAAGAGTCTGCATTCAACCTGTTTCTTCCGTTAGGTTTTATTTTATTTATTCCAATTAATTTAGTCAGGAAGCAAGACTGAGGCTCCTAATCTGTTAGGACATTACTCAGTTACTACTTGAAATCACACTTCCCCACATTGCCATTGCTTCACACCTCTCAAAACTGTTTATTATAATAGGTCAGATAATAAATAGTTCTTTAGACAGACACACATGCATGTGTAATTACCTGCGTAAATTCCCAAATAAAAGTTAAGGTCTAGATGTTCAGTCTCATTTGCTCCATTATTTCCATTTGTTGTGACGTTCAAATTTTCTTGATGATTTGCCCTGTGGAAATGCATACAGAAGATAACAATCATCAAATCACATTCTGCAAATAATCACGAGTATGTTTTAACTGTTTCTAGATTCAACTCTGTTGAAATCTTTAGTTCAAAAGATCCCATGAACGGATGTTGTCAGGCATCACACCATGAGTACAAGCTATTACAGGCTACACTTCAGCACAGAGTTTAAATTTTTTTCCACACACAAGATGAGTGGAGATCAGAAAAAAAAATCAACCATATTCTGAAGTTTCCTAGAAAAAGGAACACTACCACCTATACAGCACTGATTTCTATTAGATAAACAGCACTTGACTGAAAAGGCAGAAATGCCTGACCAGTTATTATCATCAACTTACCAGTAAGAAAGCCACCAGTCCTGGAGCACGTATGCCACCTTGAGTAAAAGAGGCAAATACAAGAATCATCTTACAAAATGAAAAAAAAAACATTAGAAAATTAAATTTCCTTGCTATTCTTTCATGTTCTCTGGGAAAACATCACATATTCAGGAAAGTACGCAATCCAGTCTTTCAAGACCAGGAGCGATTTGCAAAGCACATTAGAAGGTGCATTAGAACCTTCTACAAAGAAAGAAGTTACCTTAAATTACCTTACATGATAGCAAACTAAAGGAAAGCAATACACTTAAGCAAACAAAATACAGTAGCTCTTCTTAATGCATGTTAATTGAACATTAAAGAACTCATTTTTTCAGTTCCTAAATTTGCTACTAGAGATATTCCAAAATGCTTTTTGATTAACAAACTTTCTGACGTTACCAGTCCAGAAATTTGTGTTTACAGGAGATAATTACCAGAAACAGGGTTGGAGGAGAATGAGAGAAGGGAAGGAGGAAAAAACTCCTACTGCCACTTTCCTTCTGTGCCGAGAGGTGGCTACAAACTAGTAGCGGGGTTATTTATCTCAAAATACACCTCTGTTCACATGAATTTAAAGTTCTGGGCAGTCTACTGCAGAGATTTGATCTTGCTCAGATTCTTTCCAACAGACTCAATTAAAGGACAAGCAAAAAGGAAGTAACATAAATATATCAACTATTTTTTATAGTCAAAACCAATCATTTCCATGAAGTGATTTTAAGCTTTCTCAGCAGGAAACAGAGAAAAAGGCAATAAGCTATCTTCACACAGCTTTCTCAGCTCACCATTTCTCTCAGTAGAGTTGCAAAATCATTTTCCTTATTTAAAATTTCTACGTACCTGCTACAGCCTGCATTCCACACAGTATTTGCCTATTCTCTACCTCACTTTCTTCTGCTAAACAGTGACCCTCCTTCTAGCCCCTTCTCATAACCTGCACTTATCAGCAGACAAGTTTTTCTTTTAACACTTCTGTCAGACTCTGTTCTCCCAAACCCAATATATCTCCTCACTCTCCTCAACTGAAAATAATAGTGATTGTTCAGATTTGTTAAACACTACTTCATACACCTCAGGATTTTGTTCTCTATCTCCAAGATCAGACTGCCTTTTAATTTCTGTGCCATGCTGCCGGTAAAATTATTTTATTGAAGTACTGTTGAAATAAGGATCAGTGCAAGACCTCTCAATGCTGTACAAAAACTCCATGCTGATAAGTAAAATTTGACAGAGTATACTACAAAATTATTAAAGAACACCATGCTCCCAAACATTTTAGATGAAACATCACAGTAACAAGCATACTTTATGTTAAAAAGGGGAAAAAAAAAAAAAGGAAAAAGAAAAAAGGCAAACCCCAAATACATTCAGTATTATTTGTGGCTCCCAACAACTTACCTGTGCCAAAATATTGAATACTAGAAGTATAAAAATCACAAAGTAGTTTGCTCCTGCAGTGAAATATTTTCTGTAAACCTTAAAGCTTATTTTTCCCTCAGAGCGACTCTCCTCTGGCACTGCGGCCAGTGCATTTTCAGCCTGAAAAAAAACAACCAAAACAAAACAGAATGAAAAACATCAACCTTGCATTTAGAGATTCAGACTAAGCCACTTGAAAGTCACATTTCAGAATTACCAAACAATTAAATACAGAGATCAAGTAATTATGCATATAAAAACTTTAAATATCAAACTATTGCTCTGACCAAAAAAAATTAGTCTCAGTGCAGTAATACTGAAAAATCTACTCTGCAAATTGACACTGTGAGGATTTTATTTTGCATTGCATCACAGCATGACTTCATTTACAGCCAGAAATGTTTATTCTAATTGACTGCTAAACCGGGTTTTTCTTTTCTTATACATTACCTTCAATCATAACAGCTCTAGACACTAAGGCCTTGACTTGGGAAAGATTCTGTTTTCAGAATGCAGTGTGTAACCTTTTGTTTTCAGAAAAGTATTTAAAGAAAATATTCTTCTGCAAGTATGCACCAAAATCAATCAACATATGCCCAGAGTAACCAATTACCTATAAAGTTCTAATCACCTCCTTGTAAGTTCCAAGAACGACTCTGTTAATAGCGAAAACAAGTAAAATGACAAATGAGAAATCATATTAAGCAAACAATGGATGGGGGACACTGAAAGACAGAAAAGGAAAAAATGAAACAGGCATAGAGAAGGTAAAAGAATGATTCAAATAAAAAAAAAACCAGAATTTTGTTCAATTTTTTATAGTATATGTGATAGAAAAACTAGTGCCAGTCCAGTGGACGCATAACACTTGAGACATAGCTGTACAAGAGCAGTGGAATCAACAGACCTGGCGTAGACATGAAAAGAGAGATCCCACCTACTCGCCTATAAAAGAAGCCTATCGTGTTTTTTTGTTTCTCCAGCCTCCTCCCCCCTCTTATCCAACAGCTCTATGCTGCTAAAAAGTTTGGCACACCATTGTGGATTTAATAGTGGAGTCACCACTGGGACATTGATAATATCAGATAGATTTATTGCTTTGGGGCATAAAACCATTCCTCCAAAAAGTATATTAAAAACAAAGTCTGTAGCATTCTTTTCTTTTTTTTGTACCTCACAGTTTTTCATTATAGAAAAGAAAAAGAAATAATAGATACCCATAGCGTAAAGGTGACAATCGTCAGGGAGACACGGGGATTACTTGTTCCATTTGTTCCATGTGCTCCATGGATGCAGTGCTAGCACAAGCCTAGCAGGATTACTCCTGCACAGTTTCGTGTGAATGCAAGCACACCAGCAGAAGAGCACCTCTGGTACAGAAACCTTACGGCTGCTTTTGCACTGTGCAGACCAAGAAATAACAAGGCACCCGAAAGTCAAGCTGGTACCACACAAAGCGTTTTCTGTTTTCACCAACAGAAGGGTTGGGGAGAGCCAGGCAGTGGCGTCCCCAGGTTACCCTCTCAGGGCCAGCTCAAGATCGCGCGAGTATGTTAATGCCAGTCATGCAAATGTCAACTCTGTATAAAGCCACCACTTCTGCATGCACTTCCCAGAGCTCAGGATTCCAGGGGAAGTATTAATGTGAGCTGAGCGCTGCACGAACAGACAGAACCCACCCAATACAGTGGTGGGACCATACTGGCCCTTTAAAGCATCACTGTCAGATGACAGAATGAAGGAAACAGAGTGCGTTATCTTTGGACACCTATAGGAATGCTTCCTGCATCCAGCAGAGCTGATGCCGACCCTGAACAAACTCACTCTGAGGGGTGAGAACTGAACAGCACAGGGCTGTGGGATGCCTGCCCACAGCGCGGGGCAGATCCACCACGGGCGAGCTCTCACCGGCTAATGAAATCCAACAATCCCTGAAATTCAAATGCAGCAGGGAAAAAAACCCTTATCGAAGTTCAAGTTAAAAAACAGACAAGAACCCTGACAACGTCTATTCGTTGAGAACTCACAGGTGGTTGCTCCACTGCTCCATCTTTCTGTGAGTGGACAGAAGAATCCTGGGACCAGACAGAGGACTCCGAGAAGGTTCGGTTCCGGGCAGACTTCAGGTTGGGAGTTCCTGGAACTGACGGCTGTTCTACCTCCTCATCTTTTTTCAAAAGGGAAGCAAAGTCGATGCCAGATCTCAGGAACTCTGAATAGGTACCTTTCCCCACCATTTTACCCTACAATTAATATAAGCTTTGATTATCTTCATTATACACTTTCTGTAAAGGACAATTTCTCTTACCTGTCCTTGCTGCCTCTGGGGTTCTGCAGTTGCTGAGCACACATCCCACTGCAGTAACTGAGCTGAAGCCTCTAACTCAGTTCCTCATTTAGAAGAGCAGAAACAAGCTCTTCACCCTCTAACCAGTCCCTTCCCGACAGCTAACTAGGCCAGGGAGCATAACAAATGGGATGGCAAAAGTCCCAGTTACAGCCAGGTGAGAATGATCTCCTTGGAGAAGCTGCAGGAGACAGCCATGCAGTTTTAAGACAAACTGTTGAACTACATACATAACCATCAGTCTTTCTATATTCCTCCAGGCTAGGGGTAAACAGCAGCTTCATTTTCTGGTCCTCACAGAGTTCTACAAGGAGCAACACAGACTATTTCCACACTTCTTACAGCTCTATCACGAACTTGTTTCTAGAAAGTTACTGTAGCTTTTAAAGAGATCTGAATGGGAGAAAAAGACAGCTAGCGTCCTTTTGTGCAACTTTGTGATGCATCAGAAGTAATTTCATGTACTTCACTACCCAATCTTAGAAAAAAAAAAAAACACACAAAAAAAACCCCCAAACCAAAACCAGCTCAAGTTCTTGCATTTCCCCTCTACTCGTGAATATCTGGTACAACAAAGTTTGAATGGAACCAGCTTTGCTGAAGGCCTGCTCATTCTCAAAGGTATCCGTGACCACTTCTCAGCCTTACTTTAAAAAAGGGACTGGTTGCAAAATCAACGTATTTCTTAATTCACACAGAAGTGTAAGCAACAAGAATAAAACCAAAGCATTAACATAGTCTCAAAGTAAGTAATTCTCTCACAGTATATTATATGTATGTAAGATAAAAATCAGTATGTAAGATTACGTATATGCATGAGAAAATTCAGAAAGATTTTTCAGGAAGGTATTCTAAGAAAAATCAACTTACCTCATTAATAATTATAAATCTCTAAAAACATACATGGTCATCAGTAGACAAAATATATTTACAAACTAAAAATACTTAACTTTTTTCCATTCTTAGATTAAAAAGGATAATTAGAAAGTATGCAAGATATAAAAGACACTAATTTCACTTACATCTTTTAAAATCAGAATCTGATTTGCAGCACGAAGATACTGCAACTGGTGAGTAACCAAAACGGAGATCTTCTGATGTAAGGCCTGACAAATACATCTGCAAAGAGATGGAAAAAATTAATTAAAAAGTGAAGTTTCTTAAAAAATTTTGACTGTTTCTGGAAAATGTCTTCTACTCAATTATATAGCAATTAAAATAAGAAAAAAAGATGCCCATGCTTATTAGATTTATAAAAATTACACTTAACAAACATGTTCCTTATTTAACTTTAAGTTTTCAAGGTAGGGAAAAGAAATTTTGTATTTCTGGTCTGGAGTGAAAGAGGAGGAAAGCTTAAGGACATTTCATTAAAACGGTCTTAAACATCCTCCTAACAAATGTACATGTCATAAGCTGAATTGCAAAAAGGGTATTTAACAAAAATTAAACTAACAGAAACAGAAAGCAGGGCAACATACTTTGGACATTAAATGGAAAAATACAGACAATAAAGGTAACTTCTTTGAGATGAGCTTTCGGAGCAGCTGTAACGGTGAGCCACTGAGAGTTCTGGAGAAGTAAACAGTACTACTGATTTGAGCCACGTGCAGGTATGTATTGAGGTAGAGAAGTGAAATCCTTCAACCGTCTCTGAATTTCTCCCATGGAATCGGGGCTTACCTTCCTCTCTAGTACCTCACCTGCTTACCCTAGAGGCTTCCCCAGAAATGTGGGATTTGGAGAGAGAAATGAAAAAGGGACTAGGCATACCAGAACCACTTGGCAAGTGCAGTTCAATCCTGTAAAGTTTTAGCAGAAAAGATATCTAGTACCTTTGCAGCAGAGCCTTGAAAGGCTGCCAGAGCCAAAAAAAAAAACCCCAAACATGGCAGTGGAACAATGGTTTACAAGTGCAGAGGTCTGCAAACATGCTCTTCCCATAGAACAGGGGCAGCACAGACGCAACTGAGATCCAACACTTCCAACACCCTCATCGCCTTCATCCCCACAGCAACACAGCAGGGAGACAAACCCTTCAAGGGGACGCCCCTTTCTCAGCTACTCGCTATCTTAAGAAAACAAGGAAAACTGATACCATCTAGAACCGAAGTGTCCAGGAAGACGCGTATACATTAGCATTTTCCATCTGGATCAGGACTGCCTTTTTGAAGATCACCTCCCAGTTGTCTCAACTCTGTCTGCTGTTGCTCATCCTGTTGAGCGGTATTGGGGCCCATGAGCTGGACTTCTAGGCAAAACCAAGTGGTAACACACACTTTGGTAGCACCCCTCATCAGTATTCAGCTGACGAGGAACGAAGCCTGCAGAGCCAGGCTGCCGTCTGCTCAAAGCAGAACCTTCCGAACTCCACAGGGACCTCGGTACCGCGTGTTTTGTCTCCACAGATCCGCTCCTGTTGGCTAATTTTTGCAAATATGCTAACTCTCATTTGCTAACGTGACACGGGAGGGTGGCACTCACCACAAAAGAAAAACACCCCCCTCACACACACACACATACACAAATTCTCTCTCCCCATTCTCCAAAAAACCACAAGCAAACCCGCAGAAATCCAATAGTACGCATTCAATGCAGAAATGCAAATAAGCAGTAAGGGGAGTAAGGCAGAAAAAGAACATGAGCCTAATAGCAATGATATCTTATTGCTTACTGTGTTTCATACATTCATCTAATTAACTCTCTACGCAACTTTTAACATGTTTTATCACTCCTACAAAGACTGTAGGAAGTAGAGTACTATAAAATGGTTAATACTAGTACTAGTCAGCATAATTACATGCAGAACGTATATTACAGTGCTCCAAATAAACTGTGCAGCAAAACTAAGTTAAAACAGTTTCTCTTCCCGAGAAAGTTACACGCTTGCTATGCAGCCTTCAAGAAAAAACCCATGATGCCATTCTTTGGTGGCCAAGATAACAATTAATCAAGGTATTTGCAGCAGCATAACTATTTGAGCAGTTGCAACTACTTATACATCAAGCTCTTTGTGAGAGTATTATTCTGGGGTGGTTACTGTCCATCCTCTGAGCAGTCACTGAAACAAGCCACATGGCAACCAGAACACCAGCTAAAGGCACACAACAAAACATAATCTTCAACAAAATGCATCCAGAGAACTGGACAAAGATCAGAGACGCTACAGAATATTTACTTGCCTAGCAGGAAAGCTGCCAAAAGAAAATATATCAGGTGTTCACCATGAAGAGATCTAGCTTTCCCTTACATAGTCCCACAGCCTATATACCACTTTGATCACTGAATTTTCTGTGTGCCAGATGTATGTCTAACAGCTTACTGGGACAAACTAGCTGCTAGAAAATCCAATGGCTGAAAACCTTTAAATCTTGATTCCTGAGTCACAGTGAGCCCACTGCATTTTAAGCTTGCATTTGGAGGGGGAAAAAAAAAAAAAAAAAAAGACGAGAAAAAAGTGGGTGATCACAGCATCAGAGCAAACCGATTAGAACTGTCAGAGCTGTCAGCACAGCATCCTGCGTGATCTTGATCTCAGGAGAGAAGGCAAAAATGACCTCTGTGGAAATATAAATTTCCACCAATATATCAGGTCACTCAATTGAGAATTTCTAAAAAAACAACAACTCTCAATGTGATGTCTATCTGGGTAGAAAGAAGCTAGCTGAATAGTTTGTTGATAACAGGCGAGTAGAAAAATTGTCGTCACAATTCACTAGCATGAGCACAGGGAGGAAAAATCACAACAAAGAGCGTATACTTAGATCTATTACTGAGTTAAACAACTCGTTGCTCAGCTCACTAGAAAATTTTGCCATTAAAAATACTCTATCGTCATGAAGCACCCAAGTTGCAAAGCTAGTAAAATACTAAGTATATACTTAAGCTCTGTTTCAAAACACCAAACTACTTAAGCTTTATGTTCGAAACCTGTTTTTTTTTTTTTAAATATTCTCTCTCCCATTTGACATCATCCATTCTGCAGTTCACAGTGAGCGTGCAGTTTGCATGGTGCCTTGGTTGCCATAGAAGACTGAAATCAGAGTTCAAAGACAGGCTCAGCAAAACCAAATGTGATAAAAGGGCCAGCACACAACTCTGAGAGCCCACTGAATTTGCAGTGAAAACTTGCTATTGTCTTAGAACTGAGAAAGAAAAAAAAAACCCAAATAGTCCATAAGCGTTCAATGTTTTTAACTGGTTGACTGAGGTTTAGTTTCATCGTGCATCTACTTCCAGAAATACTGCTCTGTGTAGCTGAAGAAAAGCAACCACCAATTAATTCTAGGTGAACCACCATCTGACAGCGTCTTCCTTTCTCACTGAGGATGCAGAGATTCCGGGCAAAGCCTGCCTCAGCAGAGAACACACCTGGTCCAGTGGCTGAGATGTCTGCCAGAGCATGCCCAGAACTGCCACTGCCTTTTTACTTGTTTAAAACCCCACACAGTTCACTTTCTTCGTGCTTCTCCGTTACTCTCTCGAGAGGCATACTCAGTTACACTGTGGACACATTTCATGCGTGACAGCAGGACTAATTACTGCACAAAACGCAGTTGCCATTGCCACATTTATTAAATAGACAAGCACAAGCAGACACACACGTGCGCACACACGGCCAGAAGATACGTGGACAGAGAAGACCCAAAGGTTCTTCAGCCTCTTCTGTACAAGGAAAATGAGGGTGAAGGGACTATGAAAGTTGCATCCTTTTCCCCAAGTAAGAATCAGCTTAAACGTAATGGTTAACATTCCTTCAATGGTTAACATTCCTGACAGATGTTGGATAGGTTGTTCTGTATCTGTTTGTTTTAAGCTCAACAACAGAAATTTCAACGTTCTTGAAAATGTATTCCAGGGGCAAGCTACCTTTACCACTACAGGGTTTTTTTCCCCTCTAAAGCCCAAGTTTACATCTTCTGGTACAATTTAAATCCACTGCTTCCCAGAGGAGAGTAGACCAGTTTAAATCTGTTTGCACAGTCCCTTTTTACATTAAGTCTCTTCCTTTCATGCTTCTTTTTCTTCTGTCAGACTCCCAAAAAATAAAATCCTTTTCTTAAGTGAGAAATAGTTTCCTCTCCCTGCCCCTGCCCCTAACACCCAAATGTTCTTGATGGGCTACACTGGAGTCTGAAGCTGGTCTACATTTTTTGGAAGTGCACAAAATTGAAACATTATTCCAGCTGAGACCTTACAGGGACAAAATATGATAAGAGGATACTTTACCTGTACTGCTAGATACAGTACTGGTCATAAATTCCAGGGCACAGTTTCCTTACCAAGACCTTGATGTTGCTGACTCATACTGGATTTGAGATCTACCACAGTCTTGCACCTCGTTTTCCATAAAACTGCTGCACTACTGATCCCTGCTCATTGTATGTTCCTGGAGTCAAGACTTTGCACTTATCCCTGCTGTGTGCACCTATTTATTCACACCCTGTAACCAAGACTTTCCAAATCCCCGTCTGTCTCCAGAACTGCCCGAAACATTGCCTGGTTTTCTATCACCTGAAAACCTAGCATCAATGACCTTCATTCATCATCAGGAATACCAGACGTGCATACGAATCCTCACTTGTCCTTCCTTCCCTATCAGGTTTTCTTTTCTGTGAGACAAGTTGTTCTTTAATCTTTTTTAAGTTTTTATCTCCAAAACCCAGCTTTCTTTCACCTCTGCAAAGCGTCTCTTCTTTAATGATTCCACTTTCTTCCTTACCATTCTTTTTGCCTCTCCTTTTTGGAAGTTCACATGCAAGTTTAACTTTACTCTAGTTAATACTTATATTTGTTTCAATGGAAATAACCACTGAAATGAAATTAAAGCACATGCAGAAATGCTCACAGGCATGAAGCCTTTGTTATATTAATTAACTTACTACATTTGTTTTCCTCTCCTTTCCCTTTAAATTTAAGTGGTTTAGGGAGAACAATCCCCTTGCTGGTTTTGTACATTTCGAAGTTTACAAAACTGGGGGGTGTGTGTGTGTGTGTGATATGTTTACCAGAGGCAAAAACCCCACACTTACTTCTACTATGCTGTTTCTACTTCTATGCTTACCTTGTTAACCATTTATCTACAACTCATGATGGGTCCCAGTCTCCACTGGGCTAATGTGTAAGGACAACTGGTCCACAAAAATCCCATCCCAGGCACCAGTTAGCAGTGGATGGCAGACAAAGAATGTAAGGAAACATACAGTGGTGCTTCCCCTGGTACACATTTTCAGCTTCCAGAGTGCACGTATTAGCGACTTGTCAAGCCAGAGATCTTAGTGTTTAAGTAGCCCTTTGTGAACTTTTCCTACATGAATTTGCATACCTACCCCTTGAGCCTGTTTCTGGTTTAGTATTCATAATACTGTTTTGCAACTGCACCCCCACAGACCACTAAAGTACACAACTACACCAGGGTTCTGCAAGTGGGTTTTTGCTTTTATATGGCATGATTTAAAAAAAAAAAACAAAAACCAAAAAAACCCCCAAAACCGACCAAACAACAACAATAAAAAACCCCCCAAAAACCTAACCCAAAACCCACATACATTTCTGTGAGAAGAAAACTGTAAAATTGTGTGTTTTCAAGAAACTGTAAAATGTACAATGATTACACTTACGCTTTTCACTTTCGGGAAAAAAAAAAATCAACAAAAAAACCCAAACCCTGAGCAACATTACTACAACATATCTGTACCTTTTAAACATACTCCCTATAATAAACATAGCAAAGCTCATGGAATTTCACTTGTATCATCTAAATGTAAAGGTAGAACTACTATGTTTTTAAGAGCAATACCTGTAATACAAAAGAGGTACAGGGCCTTCAAGTTTGAGCAGTAGGTCTCATGAGGACATAACCACTGCAGTGGTATAAGAGGCATAATGAGCATGGACCAGGTGTGAAACACAAACTGGGAAGCCTTAGAGATATCCTCGATTTAGAGAGATCCTACCTGAAAGGGAGCAGAGTGAAATCCTTACATTTACACACCAACTCCCCTGTACGCTTGCCATCAGTGGACAAAGCACGTAATATGTGTATGACTGTAAAAACACAGCACTGGCAAGTATATGCCAAGGTTACATTTGTTTTGTTCCTCTGACACACTGGTTGTGTCTGTAATCCCTCTACAGAAATGAGACATACTAGCTTTTATCTGCTAGTTTTACAGGACTGATGAGCTCCACTTGCTTTTAATTATCTATACCACCATAGTAGCACTTTTTCCTCAAATTTCCAACATTACAGGAGATCTACAAGCATACCCCACTTCAAGAGACAGGAGACTGGAAGCATTCATGGAATCCTAAGGGTTCCAAAAATCAAATTACTTTAAACAAAGTAAATATTCAGATCTGTATATCTAATTAAAAAAAATCCTTTTACTTATTTACCCTACCTCATTTTGCTCCTCCCCTCAAGTATTTCTGGGGCTTAGGTAAAAACGCACTGAGGAATTCAGGATCACTTAATCCACGCACTTCGCATGATGGAATTTCCCGCTCTCCTTTGCCATCAGTTCAACTCTTCCTCACCTTTTTCTGCAATTAAGGAGGACACCTTTGCTACAAAACCATGCCTGCTCCCTTCCCTCCCTTGCAGAGCAATGCTCGGTTACCTCAGATGGCAATGGAGAGATTTTATCTTTCAGGACACCTAGTCAACTTGCCAGGTGACTCTCTGGGCAGCTCAATATATGGTCATCCCATGCCCATTGCCCAGTTACATATCCCTTGAGTTCCTATGGAAGGCCATTGCCTAGTACCAAGGTCCTCCATCTGAAGAGATGCTAAAGTTCATTACTGTGCTGTGATAAATGCAGTGATTTCTTCTGCAGCTTTTATCTAGTTCCGGAGTCAAAATTGATAGAGAAAAGGCAAACGACCACACATTCAAAACAGCTTTGTGCTAAAAAAAATAAAAATAAAAATTAAAAAAATTCAGAATTCTGTTTAATAGTAGGAATGATACATCTGTGAGTACCACTCCCAAGAATCATCACAACTTTAGGTCTTATTTTAAAAGATACCCAGCTGTCCTGCAATTCTCTCTACTCTCACAAGCACAGAGGAGGAACAGAAAGAAATCCGATCATCATCACTGGCACACAGCTCCTATCACTGGAAAAGATACAAGGGAAGAACAATACCTAGAGAAGAGCAACTCTCTCAATAGACCGATGGAATATAAATCTTACTCTTAAAAGCACCATTTCTGAGTCGGTATCACTGATGGGACACCATCCAAAGGTTATCTGAAACCATATAATCTGTAGAAATATGCTTACAAAGATGCACAGGGAGAGCAGGAAATTTCTTGGGATCCAAGCATGACTGAATGATTTTCTTGGAACATCACAGGCTATTCAAGACTTTGTCATACAAGGAAACATGCTACTCTATCTGTACGGCTGTCCCTCATTTCAAAACTAGATGTCTCAAAATACCACATTCCTTAGAAGTTAATGTAAAGCTATTTTTATATAAATGAAATAGATGCATATTTTCATATATACACACAAATACATACAAAACCATAGAACTATGCTGGTGTCCTCCCACCCTGGGAAAAGGCTGAAGCATGCCTACTGTTAACCACCAAGAGAACTCACAGGAAAAGAGGCTACAAACAACAAAAAAAACAGGGAATCTCCAGTTTATACCTTACGAGGCCCCAAGGAATCTGACCAGGAGAGAGGAATTCATTGGAAAGCTGGCTTTATCTGCTTCATCATCCATGGAACAACTTGTCTGTATTATGGAGAAATTCTTAAGAGACACAATCCCTTATTAATAATAGCGTGGACGGTTTTCCCACCAGAGCTGTGCTACTCACATTCCTTCTCATTTGAAAAATATTTATATATTTTAAACTGTTTACTGCAGTAGCTGAACTGAACGGGGAGAAGCAGCAAATGTAACGAACCAGCCATGCACAGACCGTAGCTTTGGGGAATTACTAGGAACATACCTATCCTTGATGTAAATATATAGACTAGACACTTCTAGAAAAACTACACATTAATATAAAATTGCAAGAAAAAAAAAAAGAAAAAGAGTGAGTGAACGGAACAATATCCACTTCAGATTCTCATTAAATACTCCCATTTCTTCCATCTCCTCCATTGTTTCATGCCTCGTGGTTTGGACTCCTGGGGGCAGCTTGTGTGAAGTGGCATCTTGGACATTCCTCAGCACCATGTTAAGAAATCATTCTTGCCCAAGTGCTCTCTTCTCCTCCACATTTCTAGCACTATTCAGGAAGCATTAAAGAACACGCCCTGCCTTGGTTTTCAAAGTGAGCTACTGAACGTAAGACTCTCTCCACTACCCCCAGCACCTTTTATAGCTGCCATGAAGGCCTCAGAAGAAACTTCTGTTTGTAAAAAAGCCCTCCCCTAAGATCTCGAGCAGGGAGGCATTGCTCAGTTTTCCTTGCCCCTACTACTCCACCCAGCCCATTTTCTCCACCAAATGCTTTCATTCTACTTTTATCTGTTTCGCTTAAACTGATCTAGACTTGGGGAGGAAAGGTAAACAGAAGTAAAAGTAAGAACCTCAGCTAGATTTCTGAGTTTCAGATTCTCTGAGACAATCTCCTTATTCCTCCTCGTCTCCAAACATTTATCAGCAAAACATACGCTGTGCTGACAGAGCAACGGTTTCTAGCTCCTTTATGGTTTTGCACATACAAAAATCCAGACTTCCAGTTTTGCAGTAGGATATAGATGCTCCCAGTGTCACAGCTCACATAAAAAGTAGAAAAATTCAGGAAGCAACCCTATCTCCTTTGCAAGGCACTACTGTACTTTCCCATCTTCCTCTTTGTGAAAAGACCTTATGACTTAAGGGAGACAGGTTAACAGCGCAGGTGGGTGCACTTTCAGAACTCAGGCATTGATACAGTCAGATCCTGGAGTGATCTTGTGCAGAAACAGAAAAGCAGCAGCTAAAGCCTAGATAGCTTCAACAGGCATTAAAGGAATTTGATAGTGTGGGAACTACAGAAGTAATGAACTCCATCTATCAGTCGTGGCAGGTAAAAATGATCCTGCACAGAATAATGAACATAAAGCCTATGCATCACAAATTCTTACTCCATACTGGATGATGGAAACAAACAGTAGCCATTTGAAGAAATCAGTAAAATAAAACAAAATGTTGATGGGGTTTCAGAGGGATCTCCAGATTTGAAACTGCCAACGTCAACAGCATTTACAATTTTCAAATTTAGATACTAAAAGCTTCCCCGCATGGGGAAAAAGAACACACTTGCAATGCTAGTCAATGCAAATTCTACGACCGTTTCTGCAAGACAAGTTTTTATGATTGTCTAGGGGTGGAGGGGAGGGAACAACAGTAAAACCAAATTAATTCATGTATGTGAAGTGTGGAATTCAAAGGATGTAAGTATGCACGCTCAAGAAAATGCTCTCGTTTAAGGCTTCAACCAAAGCCCACTGAATTCAGTCAATGGAAGTTCTTCCTTCTAATAAATTCTAGATTATACCTTTTGATACCGTGAGCCGCAGGCTATGAAGAAGCAAGGACGAAACGCTGGCTGGGAGTAACTGGATTACTCTCATACTCACTATGTGCCATAGATTATGCAGTTTGAAAGAAGAGAGAGACGGAGAAGAGGAAATTCACTGAGAAGGGAACCTGACTTTTAATGAACACACTACTATTTCTTCAGGAACTGAGGAAGGTCCAATCTCTCTCTCTTTCATGGTAAGCTTACACATTCTCTTCTCCTCTATTTCTGCTCTCCACAGTCTACTCTGCTGGTCATGGTTCCCTGTTTCATGCACCTGAGAGAAATTTCAACCATTCAAGAACCAAAATGAAAAATGACTCAAGAATCTAAGAGAGTTCTATCCTTTTCTTTAGCCACTTGAATTGAGTGCTTATTACTATGCAAATAAAGCTGCAGCAAACTAAGAAGTGATTTAAAATCCCACCCCATATTATTCTTCACTCAGTACTATTATTCATAAAACCCAATATTCATAAACCACAATACTCATGTATGAAATCTGACATTTTCTTCAGGAAACTAGCATATATTGCCTTAAGAATAACTCTAATTATAGTATCTTCAAAATAGTTTTTTACAGGGCTTTTAAAAATCAAAAAGCAAAATGAAAGACACACACAAGAAAAAAACTATACTTCTTCCAAATACATTAAATAGAGGAAAAATAAATAAGAAAGTGAATGCAATAAGTTTTGTGAAGACATCCACCTCCCCCAAAAATGCTTTCTCAAGTTTTTCTATAAGGAATAAGAAGGTAACAATCGTATTTTAAATGAAAATAAAGCAGTAACATACTTTTCAAACAAATGTCTCCCAACTTCAGCATCTACTGCACTCAGTGGATCGTCCAAAAGATAGATGTCTGCATCCTGATAAACAGCTCTAAAAGGTGTAAAGAAAAGTCAGTATCACAAAGCCTTACATTTGTTTACTTTCGTCAGTAAAGTCTGACAATTTGTAAATTTTAGAAACGGCAAGAAACACTAGCCTGGCCAGATTTACACGGGCTTTCTGTCCCCCACTCAGTGTAGCTCCACGATCTCCTATTACTGTTAGGTCACCATTTGCTAATAATTCCAAGTCCTGTGAAGGTGAAAAAACAGATAGCAAGATTTTATTTTTTTTTTTCATCATTTTAACTTCAAAGACCAACAAAGCTGCTTCAACATAACATGTTCTTATTTGAAAATTATTAACTTATCTCACACTGAAATACAAGGATTCATACTAAATGAAATATCCACCATTACTTTATGACTTTCTACCTTCAGCAAAAGATAATTAAGAAAGCAGGAAAAATACGCGAGATCTTAAACTTTACTTTTTCTACAGCTTTGCCAGAGGGAAATGTACTACTGTTCCTAGTGTTACAGGGAATATTTGCTGGCGATTCAGAAAAATCAAAGTAAAAATTATGAAGTATAACAGGAAATTAATTATTTCTTTACTGAAATAAAATGAGCTGTCACAATAAATAATACTGAACTATTATCACTAAATTATTTTCCATTTGCCAATGTCCTAAGAACTGCATTACTTCTACTGCAATGTATCCAAAAGAAATAACCACAACATTCATCACACAGATTTGGTTAATTTACAGGGCTTGGGACTATGAGTAAGAGAACAAAAGGATACAATGCTTCATATCACATTATTGTATTTCCTATTCAGAAAACACAGAAGTTTTATACTAAGCTGAAAAACATATTCTGAAAGTTTATTCACAGCTTTTAGAAGATACATAAATTTGAAAGTAAACTATGAAAGCAAATCGACCATCAAATAGGAAGTGGGGTCTTTTTAAATGCAGTTTGCTGTCTTTTGAAGTCACTAAATCCTTAAGTTTAGACAACAGCATATGACTGAGTATCAGCAGGAGATATTAAAACTCTGTCTACCATGTGTAAAAACCTTGCAAAAAATTTTTCATCACAGTAACCATCTGCTTTTCACCTGTGTCGCTGCTGACAGGAATATCGTAACATGCTGCATAAAACCTTTCTAGCTGCCAAGCAAAATATCTGTTTCTTGACAAATCTGGCTTAATCCTCTTCTGTATCTCGTGTCACAAACTCCTTTGCGCACAGACCTTTCAAAAATATTTTTTTCATAAAACTACTTGGGCTCAGCAAGTTCTCCAATATATAGCTCTAAGGTTGTTCTGATAGCCGTTAGCAATGCATAATACATGATATACATCACGTTTATTTTAAAAAAGCATATAGGATATTTACAAAAAATGGAAGTCACAAATAGAGCTAGCTTGATCATTTGTTTTCCACCTTTTATTGCATTTACACACAACCCTACCTACCATAATACCAGTGAAAAGGGCTAAACGTGATTATGAAGTTAAATAATTGGGAATAGCTTTTTCCAACTTTGTGCTTCACATAAGCTACAACTCCCTCTAGTGAAAGTTTTAGAAATTACAAAAACGTGCTTGCACACGAATGTCAAAACCAATTACACATACTTCTGTTAAGCGATAGGATTCATTCACATGCTAGTAATAATAATCAATTCTATATATTATATATTGCAGCACGTGCCACAAGTCTGAAAGAACACTAAGATAAAAATAAAGATCGTGAAAATAAAACACAGAGAAAACCATACCTTTTTAAGAGCACAGACTTTTAAAACTTTTTCATATTTTTCTTTTTCATATTCCTTGTCAAACAGTATATTACTTCTTACTGTACCAGAAAACACCCAAGGCTGCTGAGAAACATAGGCAATTCTTCCGGTAACATTTATCAAACCTTTGTCTTTAGGTAGCTCACCAAGCACAGCACTTAAGAGCGAAGACTGGAAATGTTTAAAAAAAATAAATAAAAATTTAAAAGTTTGATTGTGTTAAAGACATCGCAGAGACTGAGCAGTGTTTACTGGCACTCAGACTACTGCTAAGAGTAGAAAAGCACTAGTAGCCTTTACATGCCATCTAGAAGCAACATACAAAGTACTCTTAACTCTGAACCATTTCTTCCCCACCCCCAGAAGGACATCTGCCTTTCTTGAATGCCAGTGCCTTGATGTGAAGTGTGTTATTACACACAGAAAGGAACTGTACATTTTCCAGTTTCCAGTCACGTTTAACAGACTCGTAAAACCCCCACAGAATGGAATAAACATTAAGACTTACTTTTCCAGCTCCTACAGGACCAATCACAGCCAATAATTCCCCTCGTCTGACAGTAAAGGAAAGTTGTTGAAGTGCTGGGCTTTCTAAACTCTATGGATTTGAGAAAAAGTTAGGCTTCCTCAGTAATGAAATACGCACCATCAAAACAACTCTTTAGAAACAGAAAACAATGCACATAAATCACTAAATTAGCAACTCATACAACCCACCGTATTTCCAGGCACGCAGTTTGCCTCTTCAGTAATTCACAAACGCTTCTGAAAGACCCTGATCCTACACCACAAACGAGTAATACAGATAAAACAATGTTCCAGGAACAAGGAACCCAAAGGCTGCAGAAGCCATGCTTCCTTAAAGCACACGCATCCTCGCTGCAGCCCAGCACAAGGCTGGGGCGGCAGCCTCAGAAACAGGAGCTCTGCTAGCCATTGCACCGGCATTCACGGCCCCAGCGTGGCACACCTGCCAACTCCGAGTAGCCGGACAAATGCTGGAAAAAAGGAGGGTTGAAACGCTCTCAGAGCCCCAGGAAAGCCAGGTCTGTGTTTGCTCTAGTCAAGGCTCTAGCCAAAAAGTGACAACAGAAAAATGCCATTTGATTTTACACAACTTCATCTTGTATATTGTGGATTCTCAGACTTTTCACAGACCAAGCGGGCTATTTGTGTGAAAATACACTACCCTAGTATTGTTTGTTTAATATTCCTTTTCAGTATGCCTAGCCTTTATGTTACACGACTGATAAGAGCTTATTTCCCCAACATATTTTGAACCTCTCCTATCAAGGTTGTAAAAATGACTGTTTCCTGTGAAAAGAAAGGATGCTCATGTCTTTAATAGCTATGCTAAACCGCAATTCCTAAGGGCCTGGTGCAGCTCCTTCTCATTAAAGGAAAACACCCTTGTAACAGGATCTGCCTTCACATGCATCTTAGACCACACTAAGCATGACTGACACTAAAATGCGAACAGGAAAACTTATGCTTTTTTTTTTTTAAAAAAAAAAAAGTATTTCTATTAAAGGACCAAACAAAAACCCAGCCTTAAGCTTCAAGAAAAAAGAGCAAGGTGAAGAATACCTAGTGTACCTCTTAACAGTTTGCAGACTGCTTAAAATCTCCAGCATCCTTCAAAGCTCAAGAGGCTGAAGATGCCACATCACCAAGTTCTGGGACTGCAAAAAGGGGAAGCTTGCAACTCATTTCAAATTATTTGGGAGAGACAGGGGTACAGTATCCATTCTCACCCATGGCAGCCAGGAGAAGTGGGCTAGCATGCACATACCCACGTCAGGAGAAATATCCAGGTAGGCAGCACCGTACCCAGAGCTCACCTCGCTGAAGCACCACAGCGTTCACATGAAATCAGAGTCACACTGTGAGAACCCAACTCCACAGAACTACTTTTTTGTTGGTATTATTAATTTCCACAAGGTGGCATCAACGGGGTTTATTTCCTTTTCTCCACCACCCCCCCCCCC